>VYXC01009348.1:2608-17948 GCA_013397175.1 Platysteira castanea | reverse complement strand
CAAATCCAAATGAAGCACTGCATTACAAAAAACCACAGACTAGAGTCAAGACCGTCCCCTTTGGGTTTGCATTCAGCCATCTGACTGAACTGACTACTGGTCTTGAATTTTAATTTTCAAGTGTAGCAGAAGAGAATCACCATACTAGTACTGGTCACTGATTTAAAGGTTAACCCAACAAAGCAGGCTACTTCCATTTTTAGTGTTTAGTTTTCCTAAACTTCATTGAAACACAACCATAAGCGAATGAAAGTATAAAGACGTTTCTCATTTATTGGTTCAAGGAAAAATATTTAAAAGGTATGTATTTTCCAAAAATTTCCCACTAACAGAAACTACACTAAGAAAAATTATAATAATATAACCTTTACAAAACATACCTTAATTATGATAACTCTAAGTTAATCAAAAAATCATTCTTGAATGGCCTAGTGTACACATTACTTCTATAAAGTCTCTTTACTATGTCTAGTGTGTATCAACAATACATAGATAAAAACGTGATAGATTTGTTTCCAAAATAAGCATGTGAAGATAAAATGGTGCATAGTATAGAATCAGCAAGTTGGACTAACCCAAACAGTATGACACTGAGTACAAACTTTTTTGTTCTTTGTTTCTGAAATATTCCTATTCTCAAAAAAAAGGTATTGCTATTCAGCCCAGATTTTAAAGCATAAAAAGCTAAAACCTGTCCTGAGTAAAAGAACATCAACTTCAAATTTCCTTTCACAACTCTTTCTGCAAAGCAGTTACAGCTTACCTGTAGGATTCCAACAGATCAACAACCTCTGTCTGTCCAAAGCGCCTAGCCCAGTCCACAGCGGTCCTGAAAGAGTTGCACAAGCATTTTTATCAGATCTTTTACTTCAAAAGACAAATATGAATAGCACATCATGCCAGGAGACAACTGACACCACACTTTTGTATCCATTTCTGTACTGTTATCAGTGCTGTTATTGCTGGATCTGCAACTTCCCATTGTCAAGTGCATGAAGAGGTGCAACAGCTGCTCAGTTTTCAAACAGCTGCAGTTCTTTACCACAGAGAAGTGTCAGTTTTACACAGGAGAACAACACAAACACACAAGGAAATGAGGAGGAAGAATGTGCCATTCCCTTAAAAAGCCCACACCAGTGTGCAGAGACCAGACCTGCCTGTTTGCAGTACCCTTTAAGCCATCCCAAAAAGTCACACTCCAGGCATTTTTCATCAAAATGTGGGAAAATATTGGGCTATTTCATGTCTTTCAGAAGTTGTCCTCCTCACAAGGCAGTTCACTGTTTTATCTTTAAACTGCATTCCTTCCCAAGTTTTTCAAGTGTTGGTACCAAATATCAGAGCCCTGCAATCCTAATTCTTATCCTTCCATACTACAGTTACTTACTAAACTTCCTGTTTGTATGAAGACACACTCCATCACCACAAAACTTGAGTTTTTACAGATTCACAAATGTTTTGACATGCTACAACATATTTAGAAACAGAACACAAAGATCTTCTTATATAGGTAACTCCATGAAAATAAGAATTGCCAAACATTTTGGTCCAACTCAGTAGATTACAGTTTTTCTGCTAACCAGTGTCTTCAATAAGACATATTGAAACCAAGTTTATAACCCACAATCAAGACCGTGTAATTTAAGAATTCGATTTAGAATTTACAGAAAACAATGTGCTTGAACAGAAGTTAGAAACCGTTTAGGCTGTCAAAATGTATAGTTCTTACAGCAGTCTGGTAAGTTAGCAAATTAATTTAGATGTTACAGAATTTTCTTTCTCTCTTCTATACTGACAAATAAATCTATCTTTTGGTTTCTCTGTTTGTTTTTACCAGCCATTGGATGATTTGCAGTGAATACTTGCTCCCATACTGATCAGCTGTTCTACTTGACTGAAAAAGCCTCTCCCTGAAGAAATCATCAGAGCAGTCGCGCCGGTCTCACTGTGCCTAAAATCAACTGAGAAGTAAAAAAAAAAAATCAGCAAACCTAATATAAATGTTGTTTTTTCATCAAAATATACTACTTTCATAATACTAAATACTGCTTTCAAATTCCAGCCCAAAGAGAATTTGTTTCCTCACTTTATTTCTGCAGTCAGTCCATGTGAATTCCACAGTTTTAGAAACACACTTCTGCCAATACTCCCAAAACAACAACAACAACAAACTGAACAACTCATTAATTCTGCCAGCCCTATTAGTTTTCTCAGTAGGCATCAGAATGCAAAGGTAACAACATTCGAAACTGAAGAGTAGCCATAGAAATTTAAGTAAAGTTCCAGTTGCTTTTTTCTTATGTAATAACATAAGAAACTTACCACTGACATTTTCAGTTAAAATTAGGTGGAACACCTGAGCAAAGGAATCAATATCTTTATGCAGCCAGATGTCAGAAAGACAGGAATCCATTTCTTTTACTATCCACGGTTCAAGGCAATTCACATCTTTTTCAGTCTGATGATAAAAAATGATATTGAAAGATTAATCTCTTCCAAGAGTTGTCTCTATTCTCATACATTACCCACAAAGAATTTGAATGGTTCCTTTTCCCAGTAGCAATCAGAAATCCACCACTCAGCTATCAGTTAAAGCATTGATTGTGTCATATGCAAGTACTCACACAATGGCAGTCGAGCCATCTGCTCGGAGGAAAAGCTGTGTACAATCACTGTAACTGAAAAGCACACTGCAGCTGGAGCAGCTCATCCTGAGAAAGTAATCCTTAAAACATGTTAACACCCTGAGAGACTCTACAGCACTATCTTTAGGAAACAGATTCTAAACAGCCAGTAATATAACACAAATATACACTTCCCTTCCAACAAAAGGAAAAACTTACCAGTTGATTAAATACTGTGCCACCACCATCATCCAACACACTGTACTCCTCATTTGCCCTTGGAACGGATTTTTGTCTCCGAGATGCCACTTTGCTGGTGTTTTCTTGAGCTGAACACCACTCAGCAAGAGTGTTCCTCTGTTTCTCTTCTAGAATGCAAAGTATTTCCCACGAAAATTTGAGAGTCATCTTTATTATCCACTGTTTTCTATTAAAAGATAGTTACAGCAGCTCCAAGTTTTACCTATTCAACTTCTTTGATTTAATCTAGAATGCTGCTACCAGTCCAACATAAATGACATGTTCAAGGGTACCCAAAGCGCACCACTGCAAACAAGTGCTGTAAGAATGAGGTAAAACATTTTGGTGTTTAACCGCCTAAGCCTCCATTACTCCAAATTACTGCATTCAAAGCAGCTTCCTAAGGAATTACCTTCTACACAGTCTCAGCTCAGATCTCCCTCCAGAAGTGGAATTCTGAAGACAAGTGATACAGCCCCAGCATGTAACAACCTATTTTTGTATACAAGTGGAAGAAACAGTAGAAGACACCAGTGTCTTAACTGAACTTTTCTGTCCCCAGTGATCAGAGCTGAGCACTGTGATAAACACTCAGTTAGGACTGGATGTTACAGTTTGGGGTTTGCATTTTTTAAAAAAAATTCTTTAAATAATCACTAGGATGGTCACTTTCAGCAGCCAGAAAAACTGCTGAAGTAATAGCTACTTCATCAACTGAAAACCAATTCTATTTAGTTCAAGAGTGTTAACGCTTATAAAAAAATACATCCATGTCTGAAGAATGCAGTGAAAAATGCTAATAGGAACAACTTGTACACTTTGTCCAAGATGTACAAAATCCTGCCTCATTTAATAGCTGCACTTTAATTTGCATCCAAAGGTACAGAGCATCCTCTGCTTCTTTAGTTTCCAGGTGGGCAGAGCCCCCAGTTATATGTAATTCTACACCATAATAATTAGAAAAAATAGGACACTTATCAACTGAAAGTAAAAAGAATGCAACCACTGAATCAAAGTGCATTTTTTTCTTTAACTGCATGAACTTTAATGAACATTACATTTCAATAATAGAAGTACTGAGAGCTTAAAGACGCTTGCTGTCATCTGATCATGTCTCATTTCATCTCCTGACTTTGGAATTTTAACAGAAAATCATCCTGTAATCATTTGTTCAATCCATCAATGCTTCTCATTGCCAACACTTACAATTAAGAAGCCCACCAACCTTGCTGCTTCTGTTGTTTGTACTTTACCATCTCTTTGTTTGTATAGCCAGTGCTTCGCAAAATGTCCTCCAGAAACATCTCTTTAACTTCAAAAGGTCTTCCTTGGACTGAAAGTATGAAAATTCCATAAAGATGAGATATTCCCCAGCTTCACTTAGAGCATCACTTTTTTTTTTAATTATCTTCACTGGAGTTTACTTTTCTTAAAATTACACAAAACAAAACATTTCCAAAGTAAAATGCTACCTTGTTTCTCATTAACCTCTTCAATTAGATCAGGTGGTACAGCAAGAGATGTTCCTAAGATTGAGAGCTATTAACTGCAGTTTTTTAAATTGAGGAAAACAGCCATTTTTGTTTAGGGTTACAAACAAGAACTCACCACATAAGCCTGCCACCTGGATTAAAAATTTAATTAATAAACAGTTAATACAGCTTTGTGCAAGATTCCACAAGGAGACAGTACATCTTTGTATTAAACTACTTTCTTTCACGAGAAGTGTGTGAGGAGATAGACTTATCTCAGTGTCCTCAACTAATTCAGCAAAGCTGGGCTTTCTTTACTGAATACTTCTGGACAGAGGAGCCATCCCAGTGGTTTTTACCTCCTCATAATTGAGCCTTCTTTCTTTTTCAACAGGACTCTTTTCTAGACCTTATCTGTGAACATTAAAGGATGCTTTTTGAATGAAGAATTAAAATCTCTACATTTTGATTTCCAGTCCCTTAAGCTGACTTTAGATCACCCAGGATTCTCCTTCAGAAAGAACAATCTACAGTTCACATACTTTTAGAAGCTGTCCTAGAGGAAGTCTTCCGACACTGATCACAAACTCTGTGCACTACAGCAATCCACAACTACAAAATGTTGTTTTCTGTCGTCAGGATTTTGTCAGCCATATTGCTGAAGGAGAATCAAACCTTTTTCATTACATTACCAGACAAAAATCTGAAGCCGCTTCTTTTAATTCTTAAGTCCTCCAACAACAACAACAACAACAACAACAACAACAACAACAACAACAAAGGAAAAAACATCTTTTCAGTTGCTATAACAACAACAACAAAGGAAAAAACATCTTTTCAGTTGCTATTGGCCTGTTACCTAACCAGCATAAACACTGGTGAACTGGAGAGATTGTCAGCAAAATTTCTAAAACAAATATACTGATCTAAAAGAACAGGAAGCTGCAAGAAGAGTAAACTGGAAAGCCACACAACAATCACAACGCAGGCTCTCCCTTGCAAAAAAAAAATCAGAGAACATGAAATCATGTGTAATTTCCAGATTCCTGTCTCAAACAAGTTGCAAGCCTTATTTTACTAGGCAGAAATTCAGAACTGGGAACTAGAAATAAACACTTCTATCTGTAAAAAATAACCAAAAAGAAAAGAGGCTTCCTTCTCATGAATGTTTGCCAAAATAAACCAATAACTGATTCTACCAATTTCCTAGAACTGTTAAGATTTTTTTAAAAACAGGCTGACATGACCTTATTGTCAAATAAAGCATTTCTCTTAAAAGCTACTTTTCAAAACACATTAAACTTGGACATCATTATTGAAAAAGGAAGAGGGCTGCAAGGTGCCAGAGAAGGTCACCCATGCAGAGAACCTGCAAGCCAGGAGGGTGGGAAAAAGAGAACAAACCCAAGAAAACCCCCCATATCTGTATTTTTTTTATGTATTTATTTATGTATCCCACATATCTGTATTTTGCCTCTACTACAGATTTTGCCTCTACTACTACAAATCAAATTAAACCAGCAATAATGGTAACTTTGCTTTGCATCTGAATGTCATCTAACTGCAGGTAACTGTGTCTGACCATAAACTAACAGAAATTGGATGTCTTTTCTGAGTATTTACCTAGATGAACAGCTACTGATATCCTTTAAAACAAAGAATCACGTGATTGAAGCATGAAACTAAATCTGCCTAGGCCTGTATTTCTCAGGTGCAGTTATCTGTGATTTAGCCAGTAACCACTAACAGCCTTTATGAGGGCTGAAGAATTAGAATCTACTGCAATGTATTAATATGCGTCACACTAATGTAGCTCCTAAGCCCTGTACCAGCACGGAGACAGCACCTCAGTAACCTTTTCTACTTCTTGAATTAAACGTAGAGGGCACCAGGACATTCCTGCCTTTACAGAACTCCCGTGATAAAAACACTTCACTCTGAAGTCGGTGCAAATAGTCAAGAAACAGGAAAGCTGAATACACAAAGAACAAGCATTGCTACAATTCTCAGTGTATTCACCAAGTGTCTTTACTCAGAGTAGTTTGCTACAGTTTAATAAAATCTGTGAGTCTCAGGGCAGGTATACTCAGATTTAGGAGTTAAGAGAAATACTTACTGTGTATGACTGGGCAGCTTCCAAAATACCTAATAAAAAGATTTACATCTAGAGCAGCACTAGAAATAATTAGCTTTAAATTATTCTGGTTTTGCAGCACATCTCTCAGTTTTATTAGCAAGAAGTCGCTGAACCTATCCCTCTCATGTACTTCATCCTGTAATAAAAGGGAAAAAAGAGCTAAACAAACATCACAGATTCAAGATCATAACTTCTGACAAATACAAACTTTTTTTTAAAAAATAAAATACATGATTTGGTGGTACATTACAGAGGCCTTAAAATGTGTAAGTCTAATTTAAGGTAAGGGGTTTTTTAAACCATCCACAAGCAAAAAAAATGTTTCGAAAAGTTTTTATCAGAGCAGAGTGCACTGCAGTGCACAAGCCATAGGCACCTTAACTTCAGAGGCCAAAGTGAATGTCTGAAACCTCTCTACTTTTGTATTTGAAGCCCAGTTTCAGGAAAAGGCCACAAACCACAAATCCTGCAAATCTTATTTTAATGAATTCTCACTTCACAACTGAGGAGCATTTAAAGAAATGTATGACACCACATAATCACAAAAAAAGACAGATTGCTTAGACAAGTCATACACAAAGCCTATAAATTAAGGCACGTTAACTGAATAATCATCTTTGTCATTCTTCTGTTTTGTATTATGAACAAATAAAACAAGGACTCAAATACAAGGTTTGTAGGCTGACATCAAGAATGAATACATCATTCTCATGCTTTTTTAACTCGGGATAAACAGGCAGGCACCTGAATTTACCACAACTTTTTGTCTTCAGCAGTGCAATACTTAAATCTTGCCATAAACATTCTGCTTCCCCTTACTTATGAAATTCCACAATAGGAATATTAACATAATTGTAAATGAACACACCTGAATAATTTGCTAGCAATTAGATTGCACATGATCTTGAAAACACTGGGTAAACAAACGGACTGAAAACCTGGTATTGCTAAAACAAATACACTATAACAGAAATTCTGACACAATCACACTGAACCACATCTAAGCCTCCCTAAGGTTTTTTTGCTGACAGAAGAAGTTCGGAAAAATTTACACTTCTGTCCTCCTCAACTCCTCCTGACTCCACACCTAATTATTGACATGAACATAAAAGAAGACGTTTTTACAGGGAAAAACACAAACAAACACACAGAAAAGCACCAAAATCCACAAAACATGCATGCTACACTAAGGACTCAGAAAGTGTTTCAAGTTGATTCAGATTCTACCAAACAAAACCACCTAACACACTCAGCAAATTTAAATAAAACGAGGATCTCATTTTCCAGTTAACAAGCAATGCAGGAAAGACCACAGGATGCTCACCACAATCACGTGGGTCACAGTGGAGAGGGTGCTGTCTCCTGCCATCAGCGTGCGAAGGAGCATGTCATTAGTGCAGAATGTCACCAGTGTCTTTGGAGAAACCCTATGGAACAGGCCACAGAAACAACTCAGCGGTTTCGCACCATTTAAAGGCTGCTAGCTTTCCATGGCTAAAAAATTAAAGCAGCTGCTGACCAGGAGAGGAGTTACAGCTCTCTCACCAAAGAACTCAGGCATACCACTTGTTTTTAAACCGTTCCTAACAATTCTTAGTGCTTGTGGTCCTAACTTTGGAAAATGGATTATTGAAAAAATGAGATTCAAATTTTAATAAATAAGAAAGTTAAGCAGAACCGTGAGAAAAGGTCATTCTCCATGTCATTCCATTTACTAGAAAATTTCATGTGGAAAAACTGGTTCCAATTCCTCAGCATATGCTTGGAGATAGCCTTTGTATTTGCCTACGTGTGGTGGGATGAGCCTGGCTGAATGCCAGGTGCCACCCAAGCCACTCGATCCCTCCTCTCCCAAGCTGGGCAGGGGACAAGCAATACAATGGAAGACTCACAGGGTCAGGACAAGCACAAGCAGAACATGGGTCTCTCCCATGGGCAACAGTCCTCCATCAGCTTCTCCAGTGTGAGTCCTTCCCATGGGCTGCAGGTCTTCACGATCTGCTCCAGCACAGGTCCCTTTCCACAGGGTGCAGTCCCTCAGAACAGCCTGCTCCAGCCTGGGACCCCCACAGCGTCACAATCCTGGCGGCAAACTGGGGGCCCCCTCCACAGGGCCACGGGTCCTGCCAGGAGCCTGCTCCAACACAGGCTTCCCAGAGGATCCAGCGTGGAGTCCTGCACGGGCTGCAGGGGATCCCTGCTGCACCACGGATTCCCAGAGGATGCAGGAGCACAGCTGTCCCACCAGGGGCTGCACCAGGGGCTGCACCACGGGCTGCCCTGGCACCTGCAGCACCTCCTCCCCTCCCGCACTGACCTTCCCATCCGCAGAACTGCTTCTCTCACCTGCGCTCACTGCTCTCCTTGCACTGCTGCCTCTCTCCTGCAGGTTTTTCCCCCCCATTCCCCACTGCCCCACAGGCACTACCACCATCACAGATGGGCTCGGCCTTGGCCACAGGCAGGTCCCTCTTGGCTGGCACTGTCTCTGTCAGACACGGGGAAGGCTTCTGCCATCTTCTCACAGAAAGCCACCCCACAGCTCCCAAAGCCTTCTCATGCAAACCTAATACACTACAGCCCACTAAATCACAAAGTCATCAGCTGATCCTTTGCTTTTTCAGGCGGTCAAAACACTGAAATGTCACTATTCTAGACCTGGGGCACAGTTAGCTGCCCCAGTAAAAACAGCAGTCGTCACTACTTTTGCTGCTACTGCCATCCTAAAGGAACCAAAAAATTCCTTCGTCCTGTATTCCACAGCTCTTTTCTGGAAGACCATTAAGAAAACTTTAAAAATTAGACTTCTCTCTTACTATAAACACCCCCAAACACCTCCATTCCAGATCATTTTGTGCACAGCTGGAAATATTGTCATCTCTCCCTTTTAGCGTTTCTCCGGAGTAAACGGATCGATTCTTCTTAAGCTGGATTTTCTGCTCTGTTTCCAGTAGTTCTTCCATTTTGATCTGACTTCGCTCTTCTTCTGCCAGCATAGGACTTCCACACATTAATCATCCAGCTTATTTGTGATACATCTTCACTAGCTCTTCTAACCCCTTAACAGCCTCGTGAGCTTTCACATGCACATTCAAATTCTTATCTTGGCGTTGCTGTTCAAGTGCATTCATTTTCACCAGCCACGTGTTGTCTTCGTTCATTCAAGCAACACAACCTTCTGCCATCTTCTGCTCACTCACATCCCAACCACTGCGCCTTCCCTGAAATGTCACTGGCTACACAGTGCAAAGATGTAAAAACCCCACACAATCCGTCCACGCTCTGCTTTACAGACAAATTCATCAAGTGATCGAAATCTCTACTTTTATGTCACTTCATGTTTTAAAAGCTGAAGCATAGTAAATTAAACCCAAACTAGACTGGCAAATAATGCTCAGCTTCATCAGTCCCCTTCCAATTTTGTTGTTTTCCCTTTTATGACCTGTACCAACTATATAACATTTGTTCCAGCATGTTGGTCTTCCTACCTACCTTCAAAGGTTGCAGAACTTTTGGATCCACACATGTTAAAAGTAGAGAGGGGAAAAAAAGGAAGAAAGTGTAGACTTGATCTGAAAATCAGACAAGGATTTACATGCACACACTCCCCAGAAGAAATCAACAGAAAGCACTTGCAAGTCACTTCTGTAAGACAACCTACTACATGAAACTGCAAAACACAGGAAGAAAGCCATCCTTTCCACTCTAAAGTATTCCTTACCTGCAATAACATATCCCACCTATGACTGATGGTGCTGCATCCCAAATAAACTGCAGTTTAAATGTACACAAGACTCACAATACCAACACAAGATCAACTGACACTTAGAAATACCATTAGTACCTGCTTTCTAACCGGATCTGGTAACCAATTGTCTGGCCAACCTTCTCTTTTCTTTCTGCTGCCACCCTTTCAGCCACAGCAACAGCTGCTAAACGTCTCGGCTGAGTGCAAAACACACGACAGGGAGTTCCGTTCTTGTAGCAGTCATCAAGGATAAACTGAGGGATCTGTAAGGAAGTGGTTCAAATTTACTTCTTGAGAAAGTCACAGCGTTCTTCGCACAGGGAAACAATTTAAATGCATCTCAGTATTACACATTGCAACACACTTTTCAATAGGATTATCACTGCAAATATACCTGAATGGGCAGAAAATAAATTTCCAAGTATAACCTGTCCAGGTTGAAAAAAAGAAGTTGAAGTGTCTCTCTCCTGCTTCAGAGACATCTATAGGAAAAAAGCCCTGTAGATAATCTCTTCTTTTAATACAAAAAATCTATTACTCTGGGAACTAAGAACAGAACTAGCCTTAGAAGAAAAAGGGCTATACCAACATCACGGCTACTTTCCCTTCACATTTTGTATTATTTTAATGAAAAAAATCATAGCTATCAGAAAGCTGTGAGGAACCATTGATGCTTTTAGTACCAATCTGCTGGCTTAGTATTTCAAAAGCAAGAAAGTGAACTGGAACACAAGATTTTCAATCATACAGGAAAACAAAAGCCTTAAAATAGCATAAAAATACCCCTTACCACAAATATTACAAAACTGGCATGAGTTTAGTATAAATACTGCTATCTTTTTCATTTCATTGAAGAAACATACTTGAGTAGTTTTTCCAGATCCCGTCTCGCCTATAATCAAAACAATTTTATTGTCCTTTATTATTTGGACAATTTCTTCCTGTTTTTCAAGAACTGGTAGTGATTGTCTGAAGGAATCAAACTCTGATTCCCCTCTTTTCACTGGGACCTGCGGGATACCGTCATTAAGTCGACCACTTGTCTTGTTCACTTCTTTGTTTTCTATGAAGAGAAATTAAGAATTTACTTGTACAGATACAGAGGAAGGCCACTAAAACAGTGCTTGAAAACTGCACTTTAAAATTAATGTTCCTGACTTTTTATGCGTCCCTGTGGGTAAAGTGACAAACCCAGCACATATTTAGAACTCACAGCAACATGTCCTGTTACGGTGCTTGAAATAGATATTTTTCAAAACAGTTACTACTTTCATAGGTATTTGGAACAAAACCAGACTCTCCCAGAGCATTGCTCCAAGTCAAAAAAGGCCACAAAGAGCAAAAGGAGAAAGAGAAACTAAACTGGAGAAAAACAGCCTGGTGTATTTTGGTGGCCTTTGTATCCGCGTGCACATTTCACACCTGCAGTTTTCCCTAGAAATACACAATTACAGAGTTAAACCTTTCAGTTATTCCCTGCATTTGCCTGAAATCAGACTAACTCAAGCATGCTGTATCAAGAGTGCTGGACAGCAGTGTCATCTGCTAGAAAGCTGTGCGTAAGCAGCCAAAAAACATGCACATCATCTTCTGAGGGAGCTACTTCAAATCCACCATTGTAAATGCTACTCTGTAATTCCTTGATAATTACTTTACAGAAGAGTGAAAAGCTTGCTGCAAAATCAATTATACATATTTAATGTGATTAACAGATTCATATACTAAATTACAAGCTCCATTGTACCAAGACAAACACAGACTAAGAGATTAGGAGAACTAAAAATACATCCTTGAAAAGCAGAGAAAGAGAAATGTTAGACTGTTCATTAGCTTATCCCTTACATTCCTAAGACATTGTGTTTCAGTACTTTTATTATAGCTGCCCTCTGTTCACTAAACAATCCTATTGAACAACTGAAACAATTGAAAAAAGCAGCAACGGAAGCAGTTAAAGAACAGACACCATGTATTAGAAATATTTAATTATCCAAGGCATACTGGTACAAGTGTTTTCTGTTCACTACAGCCACCTCTGCACACAGAAACACAGTCTAGCTCTTCCACTCACAGCTGTTAAAGCAATAATCTAGATAAAAGGGTTGCGTTTAAAAAAATCCCCAACGTTTTATCAGAAGTTTGTCTTCCAGTGAGCTCTTTTCTATTCTAGAAATCAAGAAGTCTGGACAGTAGTGTCTTAAGGACCAAATCTCTTCTGTAGAGATGAAGAAACAAAAACTAAACTTCTTGCTTTATCAAGTTACGTGAATTCCTGTAAGCAGAACGGCCAACCTCATTTTTGGTAAGGGTGTTCTTACATGGCATCACGGTAAGACCTGACTTCTCAATCCCACCTCATGGAACTTGTAGGAAGCCACATTACACAAACATGCTTCCAAAAAGATTTGGCTGGAACTGGCTCAAAGATCCTAAATTAACTCAGCACAAGGCAAACATCGCAATGTGCGTGATATGACTGCCCAAGTTCCTCACACCACAGTTATAGAAGACCTTACAAGTAAAGAAAACTCATGCATTTGTTTAAAGGTGTCTGTTAGGACAGGCAAGGGGACAGAACAGAAAGGGGGTTGTTTTGTACTTGGGTTGTAGGTTGTTTCTTCAAGTGGCACTGATGGACAAGCCCAAACCAGAAGACACACACCGAACATACCAGACTCAACAGCACACGCACTTCCTCGCTCTGTCCTCGGCAGGAGTTCTGTGCGCTCCTTATTCGTGACAGGAAAGGTCTGAATGAGACTCCGAATGGTGTGTTTCGTACGGAGAGCCAAGTCACAAGTCATGACTGCATGTCTCAGTTCTGATACATCCTTCTTTCTTACAGTCAGGTATCGATTGGCTCCTTTGCTGGGAGGGGGGAAAAGAAAACATATTTCAGGAATAAATAACCTACTCTAGGTTAACTTTTATCTGTCAAGGTATGAGGTTCTACGCAAAACCTTTAAAAAAATGCAGAGATCACGGTGAGAAGCCTCTTTTACGGACACATGACATCCATGAAGTATAAAAGCAAGCCGTCTCAAAAAGCATGTCACAAGTTCTTCCAAGCACACATAAAGCAGTGGACAAAGATACTTATTTCTATGTCTACTTTTACACTTTTTTCTCTAATGCTATTCCTTGCAACAGAGTAGGGTATGTTGGAAACATCAGTCATGTTATCATTAGTCATGAAATTCCATTCATCTGCACAAAAAAAATGAAACTTGTACCCCAACTTACCCTTTGCTTTTAGATACCAGTCCAAGAGACTGACAGAGGCGGTGAACAAACGCTCTTTCAGTACTAGTGAAACTAGAAGGAAATTCCATCTCTAGAACAACAAATAATAATAAAAAATCAGTAACAATGCAACAGGCATTCTCAACATGTTAGCTTGATGCTACAGAATCAAGGAATTGTTAGGACTGGAAGGCACCTCTGGAGATCACCCAGAGCAATCCCCATGCCAAGGCAGAGTCACCCAGAGCAGGTGACACACGAGCACACCCAGGTGGGTTTGGGATGTCTCCAGAGGAGGAGACTCCATGCCCTCCCCGGGCAGCTGTTCCAGTGCTCTGCCACCCTCATGGAAAAAAGGTCTTCCTCATGTTGAGGTGGAACTTCTCAGGTTTTAGTTTACGGCCATTGCTCCTTGTCCTGGCACCACCGTCCTGGGACTTATCTTGGAAACATTTACATGCATTAATGAGATTCCATCTCAAGTCTTCTCTAGGCTAAACAGACCCAGGTCCCACATCTCTCCTCACAGAAGAGATGCTCCAAACCCCCCATCTCATCTCTGTGGCCTTTGCTGGACCCGCATCGGTAGCTCCGTGTCTCTGTGCTGAGGAGCCCAGAGCTGGACACAGCAGCCGAGCTGTGCCTCACTGGGGCCCGGCAGAGGGGCAGCATCCCCTCCCTGACCCGCTGCCAGCGCCCTGCCGACACCCGCAAGCTGCCCCCGGGCCGGGCTGTGCCGCGCACCCGTCTCGTTCCCGCTCTGGAAGCGCTCCAGGGCGAGGTGCACCGCCATCTCCACCTCCTCGTCCACGGCGACCTCCCTGAGGGCCTCGGCCCGGGCGCGCACCGCGGCGGCAGCCGAGCCCCCCGCGGCCCCGCCGGGCTGCCGCCGCTCGACCCGCCTGTGTCGCGACATGGCCCCGACACCGCCGCGACACCGCCCCGACACCGCCGCGACACCGGCCCCGACACGGCCCCGACACCGGCACCGATCGGCGGCCGCTGCTCCTGGGCCCAGGAGGCGACGCTGGCGGCAGGGCGGGGCCGGGCCTGCGTGGGGTCACCCACAGCCGGAGTCGCCCCCGAGCGGAAGGAAATTGGGTCTTTTCCCGCCGTTAGGTGTTGAGGCCTGCCTGGGTACCGAGGTATGTGTATGGCCGTGACCAGAAAAGTGGCACCGGTACCCCGTCTGGTCATGAATTACGTGATTTGATTGAATGGCATTACACGTAGGCGTGGCGAGGGTCGTCTCGGCCCTCAGCCTCCTGGCTCTGTAAAGTGCTACTGGCCCTCGATTTTGGATCATCTTTTCTTCCTGTCCTTTGACTCCACGCTGAGGACATGAGCTAGAAACTAAACCCAAACCTCTTGGGCGTGACACAGGGCTCGGTATTGAAGGCTGCTGCGTTGGAAACATCATGAAGTCAGAGGGAGAGTACTTTGAAGAAGAACAAACTACTCCTCAGTTGTGAACTGGAGAATTAAATAAATAGAAAATAAACACTCACTGTCAGATGTATCTGGCTGGAAAATAGCTCTTAAGAGACCTCTACCAAAGCCGTGTACAAGGCTCACTTCAGCGTAATTCCACACTGAGAGGTTGCACTGGAGCTGAANTCTGTTATGAGGTTATTTTTAAAATTATTTCAGTTTTTCAGTTACGGTATCTGCCAACGCATCTTCAACCAAAGTACATAATGCCAGTTCCCCATAGCTGTTCCTGTGACATTGAGTACTGTCACCTCAGAGCACATCACAGTTCTTACAGAAAATTAAACAGCTGAACAAGATGAGGATTCCTCTTATCATCTTTGGTATCAACAGTAATAAATGAGAGCACATAACTCATTTGAAAGAGTCACATCAGAAATCTTTAATT
>VYXC01009344.1:293963-308225 GCA_013397175.1 Platysteira castanea | reverse complement strand
AAGAAAACCTACAGCCCTGCCCGCTTGCCCCGCCTGCACGAACTGCCGCNCTACAGTTCTACCTGCGCAAACTGCCGTGGCCATGCCCCAGAGATGTGCCATGCCCATGCCCCAGAGATGTGCCACGCCCCTGTTTGCCTGCTCCTGTTCGTCGCGCTCCCTTATAAGAGGCCTCTTATAATCAGGCACTTAGCAACCAGGGAAAGCTCCACCCTTCCTGCCGACTCTTCACTCACAATGGAATGGGTTGGACTAGGCTGTCTCCAGAGGTCTCTTACAACCTCAACCATTCTGTGCTTCTGTAGTGAAGAGGTAGGAGGACAAAGATACCTCTGCTGTAAAAGCCATAGTTAAGCTGCACTGGCAGCATGTAGCCAAGTTCCAAAGATCCCAGTGGTGGAACAGACCACCACTCAACTTTGATTTGATTTGATAACCCTTGCGGCCAAGCAGGGCCATTCTAAGCAGACTCTGTGCCACACTGGCATGAGCACACACCCTTTAGTTGCACAGTCCACTTAGAGATCACCTGCATCTGTCTATAAAAAAATAATGGAAATACCTCCTAAAAAAAAAGCTAGCTAGGAGGAAAAAAAAATCATTTTCCTCCCTCCCCTTTGGGTTTTTTTTGGTTCATTGGTTGGGTTTTTGCAGTGGGAGGGGTTGTTTATGTTTCGTTTTAATATATCTCAGTAGAACCAACAAGTCCTGCTGCATTCCCCTGGGAGTTTCAATGGGAAGGTGCTCCTGGTTCGAGACTTCTCAGTCCTAAAGCTATCTTGCCCAGCTAACTGTAGCCTCTTCAGCAGCTTCTGCCACTGCAGAGCTTTACTGCATTTTTTCTGTTCTTCTTTAACTTGCCAAAGAGAATTAGCAACACAATCAATAATTTAAAATAAGAATGAGCTAGAGCTAATTTATAGTATGTTTCACTCTTCCCCAAAGAGACATGAAATGGAGAAAAGCAGCTTATAATACCATAAAATTTCTTAAAATCTCAGACAGGAAAGGAGATTGTTTTCTAGTCTGAAACTGTATCCCTTCCAAATTGAAAGGAATAACTCGAAATAAAAGTATTCCACTGACCTTTTTGATACAATAATTTCAAACACACACCTTTAACAATTTAGATATATAGATATTATAGATATTATTCTTATTCTGTACATGAGGGTTCATTCTCTGTTACTTGGGAATCAGCCTGCAAACAGTTTTTCACCTAAAATAAAGCTCCAAGTCACTCACTGGTCCTCTTTTAATATACACAGCAAGTATAGTCCCCACTCACAGGAAGTCTCAGATATAAACATTTTAGGTCCATGTGTAGTTATTCCATAGTGTTTTTTATGTTTCTCAACACAAATATATTCCTAAGCAAATATAAGTTAAAATTTGTATGTGATTATTAGAGGAAAGCAAGCAAAAAAAAAATCAGCAGTATACACACAAAGAACGCCACTACTTTCTGGATGACTTCAGCGCAGGAACATTTTTTTTCCTTCAGAAATCTATGTTTAAACACCTAGATTTACAAACTATCACAGCATGGCTAAGTCAGTTTGCATAATACCGGCTACATAGAGATTTTGCTCTGGCATTCCACTCCTGGCCCTACAGCCACTGACCTCTGTTTTAAGCCTGCCATGCCTCAGAAAACTCTGTATATTATTTGGTCTTTCTACAAGGGAGAGAGAAAAAAAAGACCACACAAGTTCCCATTCTAAGCTGCCATCCACCCAGTCTTATTTAACTGTTACAGTTATTTTGATGCCCAGATGGCAAAAGCAACACTAGTTCTAAATTGACTAAAACTTGGTCTCTAATAAATGACATGTTCCCCTTAAAAACTTTGAAGAGTTTTTGATCTATTTCCTTAAAAAATCCCTTAACCTTTTGCTACTCCCCAGAAAATAAGAGATTATTCTCCTTTACAGCTGTTGACATTTGTTTGCATCACATTTATTACTGCATGTACTAAATGCATACCTGAAGGATGCTGACACAGTCTACCCCAACACACACACACAGATAAAATTTGGCAACCAGAGAGGGGTAAACAGGGTTAACCTTCCTCTGAAACACTGAAAACTGGCCAAGATTAAGAATATGAGTGGTGAGGTGTGCTAATCCTATCAGAAGCATTGAAGCCTGTCAAGCATTAAACTAATCGCCAGCTTTCAGATCAAGGATGGGAGAGTTGGAGGCAAAGCAACTAAATAATCACTGAGCTCCAAAGGCAATAGTCAAAAAAGCTTGGTGAGCAGTTGAAGGTGGAGGAGACACAAGGGGCAAAGGATTAAGTAACTTCTGAAAACCTAGTAGAAGACCAGAGAAGGTACAGGGAGATGAGGAGTGCTTTCGAGCAGAATAATGATTGATAAGGCAAAGACAATTCTGGAGCTCACACTGCCTGCCAGCAAGTCAGTTCCCTCAACCGTGTTAAAGCTCTACCATTATACGCTCAGTTTGTCCACCTTCTGGAACACTACTTTACCACAAATGATCTCTGGACTTGAAAGGCAGCAGCCTTCCTCCAAGCTGCCCTACAACTGACCAAAAGCAAAGAGGCTGAGTGCCTGTGCAGCTACAGGCAGAACTGGCTTGGTTGCACCTATTGCAGAAACCCAGCGTGCAAGTTCCTATGTACACCAAGTATGTAACACGCATAAACACATTGCCTTGAGATGTTGTGTTCCTTCCTATGACATGCAGACCTTATTTACAATAAATTGGGTGTTCTAGTAGGGAAGGGACAGGCACTGGGTGATACAGCTTCTAGAATCAAGACTGCATCATAAGTTCAGGTTTCATGTAAAAAGAAAAATAGCAATTCTGGACAGGTATTCCTTATTTTGTAGAAATTTTGTCTTAATCAGTCAATCTGAAAAAAGTTCAGAAGGTTCCCTCCTGATTTTCTACATGCTGGGTGCCAGCACTGTGTCTTACAATTTACACTGTTCTAAAACTTCATGCCACAAGTGAGCTCTGCATGTAATTTTAAAGAGACACCTACTAAAACCTTTATATTATATGTATTGCCATGAGGGTCTCCCCCCTAGTGAAGGTGCTTCTCTGTATTCAGGTGCACAGATACTTAAACATACCTATACATACTGGTTCAGAATGTTTGTGTGCTTTTTATTCTGTACGCTTCTCCTTGGATGGCTGAGTCAAGCGTGATGGATTAGAGTTGCTGTTCAAACACAAAGTCATTCAATGACAGTCTGACAGAGGGCATTTGCCTAAAAAGGTACTCTGTGAGCTGCCTTTTTGGGCATTACTGCTTCAAATAAATCAGCTAAAGCATTTTCTCTCGTTTTTCTCAATGATATTTTGTTAAAACTTCTACATACCATCCTAAAACGTTATCTTGATTAAATGCTGTATCTGATGCCTGAAATTGAGCAGTAGTTGAGAAAAAGTAGCAGGGTGCTATGTACATCATGGCCAAACTCTTGAATGTTATTTCTCCTAGTTAGCTATAAGCCCAGCATAAACACATCCTTCTTTATATGCTTTGCTAATACAAAGTGGCACACAAAAAACCCTGACCGAGACAGCTGTTAGCACTATAAAATTCCCTGTGTTTTAAACTACCAAGATAAGGGCTTGAGGAGGCAAGCTGAACTGCCAGCCAGAAATTACACCTATATCTGATACAGCTTTTGGTGATTATCCGTCTGCATTGCTTTCAGCTGTTTCCAAGAAGACAGAAGTGCTCTTTCATTTGCATTTTATTTTCCATTCTGTTTCAGACAAATAGCTACTAACAGTTACTCATTGCTTTTGGAATCAGGTCCTCAGATGTGAAGCAGCTCTTCAGTAAGGCTGACTCTGACAAGAACTATTCAAAATATTTTTTTATCTGAAACACAATGTACCTTTTGCAATCCACAATGGCATGCCAACTTGCACCTTAATTATTGTCATTTACAAAAAGCCTCAGTTTGTCTGATTTTTGAGACTATTATGGAGAGGGAGGAAAAAATCCCACAATGCAGTAGTAGCACAATGTATAAAGATAAAAGAATAGCAGAGGACTCTGGAGTCTCTTTTTTAGCAGCCTAGTCCCTTACCATTATTCATTCTAAATTTTTGTGAGTTTCCTAAAAGTATATATTTTTTAAATCACTGCTCCTCAAGAACCAGTATGGGCCATGCTTATGAAATCATGCCAATTACAGTTAGGCTACACAAAGAGGACTTCACTACAGTGAAACTATTCAATAGGAGTTTGAGTTCAGAAAATTTAATTCAAATATCAGGAATATCCACATTATAAAAAGATTTAATATCTACCTAAGACAAAGGCAGCTGTTCTATTCTTGATCACTCAAAGACAGCCACATTTAAGTTTAGTTTGTGTACATATAACTAAGAGCACAATATATACTACTTTTTGCAAAGCAGCCCTGTGTAAGGAGATGTATAAATAGTACATGAATCTAATGAAAGCCATTTCACAAAGCCTGAACTGTAGACATATCCAAAGTGGCAAGGGCACACACCTTATGTTTGGAATGGGAGAGAAAAGAGAACCTCAAGTGTGAGCACTGGAGCTGTGGCATCCTGACCATCCAAGAGGCTATGAAGGCTACTCATCCCATACTGCCACATGAGGCACTTGAGACAGACAGACTAGACCAGAAATCACATGATTTAGAGTAACCCAAGCCCCTTTTTGGCATGGCACAGGACAGATATTGAAGTGTGGACTGCATGAACAGAGGATGCATTTTAACCTGTCTGTCAAGTGCAGATGTCCAAGGCCTAGAGTTACAGTATGGCCAACTCCCACACAGCAGGTTCCCGATCCCAAGTGCCTGTTGGAGACTTGCTCTCCTTGAAGAGGCCCAGAAGAACATGTCCTGTCCTTGAACCACAATGTTTCTCCCCATGAGACACTACAATGCCTAATGTGCACAGCTTTGCCCAAGCTGTGTGTGTGGCAGATAGTGTATTCTGCCAAAATACAATAGTGTCGTATTCTGGAGTCAGTTCATTATCTGAGGCGGCAGTTAAAAAAAAAAAACAACTTAAATGTTTCAGCTAAAAGCTACAAAATTAAAAGCTTTTTTTTTGGGAGGGGGGGTGGGGGGGGTTAGAGAATTCTTTAGTTTAGGGTTCCCCCTCACCCCTCCAAAAGAAAAAAGTGATTTGGAGAAGCAACCACATATTTATGAAACAATCCTGCATTGCCAAATCTTTTGTGGTAAAAAAGGCTCTCAAAAAATAAAATGAATTGAGCCCTAAATATTATAATTTGAAACTGTTTCTTGCAAGTGTACTAGCCTTACTAAAAGTGTCCTTTAAGGGTAAATATATTAGAATCAGAAAGGCTCTAGGAATAATGGATTTGCAATGACCTATTTGTTTTCATGGCATCTCATCTCCCAGAAAAAAAAAAAAGAAAAAAAAAAGAATAAAAAAAGAATAAAAATCCCACACAAAACAAACACTCCACAAACTGTCCCAGGAATCCAGCAACAGTTCTCAGCATGGTCCTCCTTTCCCACCCCAAGTCAAATGCTTCCCTTTCTTGAAAAGGATTTGGGCAATTGCTAACCACTGAGGTAATGAAGAGTAGATTGAAGATGCATAGGCAAATTCAGTAATTTGAGGTGAGATTAATGTCATCATTTAAAATACACTTGACTAAATACGTTTTAAAAACATCCTGGGACAATTTTGAGGTCACCAAGGTAAAGACTGCAATTCCGTGCTGCACAGATAGAGCTTCTGATTTGATTTCCAGAAGCCCAAGTGCCAGGCTTCATATGGTTTAATAGCCTTCACTGACAGCAGCTTAGTCACTGAAATGCTTGTGGCAACAGTGAGGTTTTTAAGCATCTCTTGCAGAGACTTCAGCTCCACATATTCAGTGCATGAAATACGAATATCTGCTGTGATGAACAAACACTTGGAGCAATTCACAGAAAATGCTCTTTCACTTTAATGTCTATAATTGGTTAAACAGGGAACATTCCTCCATGCATGAACAATTGCTGGCCATCTGACAAAGCCTCCAAGATGAAAAAAATCAGCTAAAATTAGCTTAAAAAAATTACCTTTATATTCTTACTGACTAAAAGGTGGGACTATGAAGGGCAGCCAGGTCAGTGGAACTTAAGCCTCTGCTAGGAAGACAAGTTCACCACATGATTAGCAGTGCTACAAGAATTGGCAGCACTCACCACAAATCCCAACTACCTCTTGGATATTGAAAAAATACAGAAAACAACTGCATGATTGATGATAATTGCCCTGATATCTTGAACAGAATAAGCAGTGAACAAGTATCCATCGAATCTGACACCTGAAGGAGCCACGTGAGACCAATGTCTCCTCCAGCTTCAAATACATGTGCGATTGTAGATCATACTCTGGCCATGCTTATTTGGGCAGATATTAGAGGTCTCATTCTGCCATTAGAGATCACATTCTGGCCACACTTATTTGTACAGATGTTACAAAAGCTCTTAAACCTTTTGAAAAGGTATTACTAGAGTAATGAGCAGTACTACATCATCCCTTCAACAAGGGCAATGGAGAAATGCTTCCTACTTTTTCCCTGGGAATACAAGCAATACACCCTTTCCCCTCTTTACTGATTTATTGTTTTAATATGAGAGAGTTTTAGATCTCACCAGTCCTAAAGGCCTAGAAATCAGGTCTTCAGGGCCGGTGAGCACAACTCACAGTAACAGAAGGGGCAACAGTCTGATGTTCTTTGCTCAGCCACTGCCTGAAGATTTGGCTTTGGCTGTCCCAGGGCTCACATGAAAGATTTTCCTGCTGCCTTCTTTTTGTCTTAGCTTATCCACAAGATAGTAGACAAAACACTGAAATCAGATTCCTTACTGGCATCGTGCAACCCTTCTGTTTTCCTGCCTCTGGGAGATGAGAGTATAGCATCTATCTGTTGGTCAGTCCTTGGGTGACCACAGACAAACCAGCCTTGTGGGCTGTTCAAGAGGTGGCAAATGGCCACAGATCGAAATAAATCAATGCCTGTTAGCTTCAGTTTGGAACAAGGCTGCCAATATCTAATGAAATTGTCAAAGTATCTCTCAGGTTTGACCAGAGATTATTTAAGACATTTCAGCTACTTAAAGGCAGGATGTCCTGTCAGCATTGCATTACAAGGTGCCAGTATCATGGAAGCACTCAGTATTTAATCAGCTGTCAGCAATTTGGAGTTTTCCAAAGAAAACTAGCCCTCAATTCCAAATTATGTTTCATACTGCACTTGAGGAAGATGTCCAGATAAAATGTTGTACTTTGTGTCTCATAATGAGGTATAAGAGATTGAAGCAGGATGTAATTTAGGGGTTGTATTTCTTTTTCCTCTAATTAAAAAATATTTTAGTTTCCACTTTATACTAATGCCAATGTCATTACTGCAGGCCCAGGAAATTTTACCGTTGGGTATGGGCAAATGTAATGGCCTGAAACAGAGTATCATGGAAAAACTATGCAAATCACCATGGACAGTAAATCAAGCTAATGGGCAGACTTCATCTTTTTTCCACAAAGGTCAAACATAGCCTGCAGTCAGGAAGGAAAGAAAGGGAAAAAAATTAAAAGAAAAAAAGATGCTAGTGCCCAGCAAGGAAATTTAATGGCAATCCATTCACAGAATGTAAGTACAAAGATACTAAATAGTACTGGCAGATTTGCCTTTGCAGATGGCATAAGTAAGAATATCAGAAAAAAATTCCCTTTGACACTATTTTATCCACCTAGTCTGCCCATTTCTGGTGTCCCCACTTTGGCATACTGACAAAAGTCAGATTTTAAAGGGAAAAAACAGAATCATGCAAAACGGACAACAAAGTTCAATGCAAATATGTACCAAAAAGCAGACCAAAAGGTTACTCAATCAAGATCTGTCAGTACCTACACCATGAAGTGATTTCTGACAATAGACAGCCCTTTACCACAGACAAAAATACAGCAAAACAGCACGTCTGGAAGCTGAAGCTAGATGGATTTAGACTAGAAATACATATTCCCTGAAGAAGACAAAAAAATGTTGTGCCCTTTGAATAGCTTTAACTCAAAAAATTAAAAAAAATGCAAAACAAAAAACCAAACAAACAAAAACCCAAAACAAACAAACAAACAAACAAAAAAAAAACCAAACAAACCAAAAAACACCTTGCCCAGAAGGCATGTTACAATGTTACATTGATTTAGACACCAAAGACTATTTTTTAGATTGCCAATGAAATTCAAGATTAGTATTACCAACTGTGGATAACTAACTGCTATACAGTATCTTATAGTTCTAGAATAAAAGGCTCCTCCACTTTCCATGTTTTGCACAAGTTATACATCACTCCTAAACCACACAGGAAAATATTTTTCTTAGAGCGTGATTCTTTTCCTAGATATTTGCCTAGACTAAAGCTGTGACCTGTCTTTTCTTTGCCTTCAGCACTACAAATCCCCGTCCAGAGTCCAGCTTTCTCTACAGCTGCACAGCACAATTTATGCTGTTCCTTGAGCTCCACCAAGCAAACATTCACACACAGACTTCCACAGAAGCTACTATCTCTGGATATTAGTCCTGGAATCAATTGCTCTGGTCCTTTCTATTTTGCCTTGGGCAGTAGTTCTTTTACGTACTTCACAGAAAAATACCCTTTTGTTTAGGTCAGGCTTCTCTCCTTCTTTAGTCATGGCCCATCAGCTGCCATCAAAGGTGGGAAGCTCCCACATGCTCACAGCTCCAAACCTCCTCAACTCGGTGTCTACGTAAAAAAAGTGAAATGTCCAGAACAGATTATAATCTACCTGGACAGAGCGTGTAGGTTCGGTTTTTTAACAACTTGTCTATGTGCCCTACAGTATTTTGATACTGTATCTGGTTAGCCTACAGGCAAATATCACATAAGTATTTAGGTTAAAATAATTGTATAACGTTTTATTTTAAAATCCTGTCATATACAGACCTCATCTATTGAGATCCCAAATAAGTTGTCCTTGAGTGCTGATACCAAAATAAACTAGATTTTTGGATTTTATACTAACAGTTTCAGTCATTTATAAAGACTAAACGGTAGAAATATTCTTTAATTTTTTACTCTAAAAGGATGACAGCAATATGGGTGTCACTAGCTAATTGGTTGAGCTAATTAAAGACAGTTTTGAAAAGAAGGAATTCCCTTCAGTTTACTCTGAAGCCAGTAGGAGTCGGGCAGAAAAAGCCACACATCAAAACCAAATTATACTTGAATTCTCTTCTTACGTCTGTTCATGTTGTCTGCCAAAAAAAAATGTGATGATATGCTATTTTTCAGTGATCAATTTTCAGATTAAGGTGCTACAGAAATCTATCCCCTCCATTTCTAAGCACCAGCTATAACTATGCTACATCAAATGCATCTGCTTCTGTATAATTCTTTTTAAAGCTGGCATTGCTTAGGCTTTGCATTTTCAGACAGCAGGTTTTCACCTTAAGCAATACCATCCTTCAGTTATCTTGTGCTTGCTTTTGCCACTGTGTTATTCTTTCTCTAGTCTCTTTATCCTTTGGATGAAGAGCTTTCAAGCAAAGGCTAATCTTTGCTCTGTGGGGCACAGTTCACAGACTATCGTGGTCCAACCTTATCTCCAAAAATCAATGTAATTTCTCAGACATGTTTTTCCTGCTCTTTTCCCCTCTGAATACTTTTAACAGGGCAGAAGGAATGCATTGTCCATATTGGAATGAAAATGCTATTCCCTGTTGTCTCCGTTTTGGAGTCTATACATTATGAAAATCTAAAATTAATTATATTTTATAGACAGCTTTAGGAGCCATTGAACTCTGAGAAATAATTTAATTAAATTCCTAATAGCAGGAAGAAAACACATCTCATTATAAAACACTTTCCCAAACTCTAGTATTCTCCTAAAAGCTGTACGAAGGATAAGATTCCAATCGCTGTTTCCCACAGAAATTTAGGAAGGTTATAGATTGCTCCTTATCTTCATTATGGGGAAGCAGACACAGCAGATTAGTAGAAGATGAGGAATTAAGTCAAAGTAAGTACATCTGTGGCTCAGAAGGAAAGTGTATTTTAGTAAGCTTACGAAAGGACAGGTGTTTAACAACAGTCAATATTGATTTTATTTTCATGGTACCGTGGAAGTCAGTAGAATTCTTTTTTTCTACACACTAAAATTTAACACTAAATGCTTCTAAAATTTTCTTTAAATATGCATGAAGAATTTTAAAAGGTCATTGGGAGAGTCAGATGCATTAGGGTGACGTATATAGCTGTACTGAAAGCTCATTCTGCAAAACATTTTCAGATTTTGTGTGGAATACTGTGTCAGACTTTTGTTCAATTTTTTTTCTTTTAAAAGAAAGCTGTCTGGGCTGAACTACAGGGCAAGCACCACAGGGCCCTAAATCATCTCTCTTGCCTGGTTTTCCTTTTTCCCCCATTAAATTATACTCTTCATTCTCTGAGCAGTCATAAAGCACCCTAGGGGCAGATACACCAGAGTGTAAACTAAGCAATCTTTGGAGACATGACAATGTCACACCACACTTTGTCTCCCTGGACAAAGCCTCAAGGAGTTTAACAGGAGACAGGCTGCAATACATCCCATCCACAGCCAAAAACTTAAAGCTGTCTTTAAAGACCTCTTTCACCTATCACACCTACTCATAACAAGATACATATTCATCAGTGCTGCTCGTCCTGCTCAGACATGTTTAAGTATAGGTATAGCCCTTAATTTAATAACATACCAGGTTTTAAAAGCACGCTTAAAGGAACCTATCCTTACAGGCTTGCAACTATAGGTAGATCAGTGGTGGGCTCACACCACAGGCTGGATATTGCAAATCTAATCCATTCTAAAAATCCAAGGCTTTAGCTTTACCTATTAAACTGGTTTTATCTCAATCCACGAGTTCTCACCATTAACCTTCTGATTCTCTCCCCATCCCACCGGGGGGAAGGAATGAACAGCTGGGAGGTGCTTAGTTGCTGGCCAGGGTTAAACCACAACACAGAGGAATTATAAATACCTAAATAAATATAACTATATTCACTAACATTGAGGACACACTGAGGAAGATTAAGAGTTTGGTTCCATGATATTGCAAAGCACAAGCTATAGAGCAACACTGAAAAATTACTTTATTTACCAATAATCAATCTTAAGCTAAAATATAATTCCCAGTTGGAACCATGAGGTCAGTAGTATATATTTATAGAATTGTAGCCTAATTAACTACTGACAATTAAATCTATAAATAAATGGAAAAAGAACAGATCACAATTTGTTTAACTGCCTTAATTAAAAGCTGGAAGCTAGCAAGTCAGACATATTGCCTGCTTTCAGTGAGTTAACATTGATAAAGCTTGCTATGAAGTTAATATTCTT
The DNA here is from genome assembly GCA_013397175.1 of Platysteira castanea. Lineage (NCBI taxonomy): Eukaryota > Metazoa > Chordata > Aves > Passeriformes > Platysteira > Platysteira castanea. The sequence goes on along the minus strand of VYXC01009344.1, from coordinate 296,837 downwards.
GATTCTGGCATATTACCACACTGTTGTTATTCATGAGGAAGAGATGCCCTTCAGCCAGCTATCATGACATTATTCATAACACATTAATCATCTTCTAGGTGCTTAACAGAAATTGCCGATTCAGCAGAGTGCAGTTTATTTAGGTAATCTGGAGCAGAGCTGAGATGGGAAAAAAAAAATCTTAGCATTTGGGTTTCAGAGATTTTAATGCTGCAACATTTGCCTTTAATAAACTCCCTTCAGCTAAATTCTGAATGCTTAGAGGTGAGACAGCAAAAATTTGAAGACACATATTTGCATTCTTGACCAGTAACCCCAAAACATAAACCATGCCCAAGCCAATTTCTAGTTTCTTTGACAACCCACATTCAGTCAGTCTTAAAGAAAAACAAAGAAACTTCCAATTAACTTGAAGGTTTCTGGTGTTATAATTTAAAGTTATTTTGTTTGAGTTAAATGGAACTGCTGTGCTGGATAAGGCTAGCTACTACAGCAAAGCTGCTGCACATCATAGCCTTTTCAGACATGCACAAAAGTATTGTTTTTATGACTTAAAGTTCAAGCTGGAATAAGGCCCCAGAGATACTCAGCTGTCATGCTCTGCATGCCATTGTGAGAAGAGTGAAAAGCAAATGAACCAGTCATTTAAAGGGTAGATACAGTGGGAAATGACTGAACACCCATTAAACAAAGGAAGAGAAAGGATCTAATGAGACTTTGGTAGTAATGGTCACTGCAGAAGTTCATAAGAGGGGGAGAGGAAACAACAGGTCAAGAAAAAAAAACAGGTGGACAATTTATTCAGCTGGCAAGCTCTGAGGTGCTACGGCTGCAAGACAGCAGCTAGAGAGGCTAAGTGTGTCTTTATTTTCCTTACAACATGAAAACATCTGAATCAGGATGCAGATTAAAATAAAAGCAACCAACTTGTCGATTGTAAAGTACAGCTAATAATTGTGCATGTCACGCACATCGTCAGGAGTCAAAGGAATATGCTGTTTTCTGTGACTCATCAGCAGTGGGTACAGAGACTCTTGTAAACATCATCAAGCAGAATTTTATTCATTCTGAACTATACTTTAGGGAGTTTAGTGGACGCTGTTAAAATTCTTCAAGCAGCAGTCTGGAAAATCATGCTAACAAATAACCTACCTTTGTAATAATCGTCTGTGCATTGAACATAACAATAAGTCACAACAGGCTGTGCATCAATAGGCTATTGGCACACACTTTCCAAGGCATTCTGAGGACCAAAGCAGAAGGTTGAGTGCCTCCATCCATCGAAGAGCAGCACTGGCAGCCTACTTAAATGCATACCCTGGCCTAGCTAATTGTTAGAGCAACAAGGCTCATAAATCTCAAATTTTGGGTTCTCAAAAATATTTCTCAAAACACCTAGAGGTAACATTCATCTCTCTCTAAAGACAGTAAGTAAAAGAGAAAAAATAGGTACCTTTTAAATGTATGATTTCTCTTGGGGGATGATTTTCAAAAGGTAATATTAGTTTAGATACTGTTATTACAGGAGACGCTTCAGAGCCTATGCACTTACAGCCCGAGACTGATAAGGGCCACTATTGAGGCAGGAGTTTTCTTTGGTGGGTTGTTTTCACCTCTGGTAGGGAACAAAAAACAGAGTTGAGCTGACTTACCCAAGGTCACAGAATAGCCTATCAACAGGACAGAGATGAACCTGGTTCTCCACATAACCAGCCACATAACCAGTGAAAAATATAATGGGGGTAGATCAGGAGGGTTTCCTAAACCTTTTATAATCCTTTGGTCTTCCTCATACAGCTAATTTCCTACTGAAACTGAACACTGAGAAAACAATTTCTGGTGGCAAAATAGGGACAGCTTAGTAAAGAGGGATACTGCTCGCAGAGACAGGAACTGCATTCACTGCAGAAACTATTAATTTTCATAATCCTTAAATTCTGACTGAAAAGTTGTATTTCCATTAGGAACAGAAAGAGCCCCTTGCTTCTGCATGTAAGGAACACAATGCAAGAACAAGATTAAAGGCAGAGGACTACAGATAGTGCAAGAGATCAAGTTATTTGCTTCAAAGAGATTCATACACAAGCAAGCAACAACCAGCATCCAGTTATCATTTTAACAGAGAGAGTTAGTGCTCATACACACTGATGAGGTACATTTGAAACTGGGAATTTTCTGAACCCTCAGTAGTTCTCCATTTTGCTAAAACAGGCTGCAACAGACACAAAACTGTCACATACAGGCTTGGCCCAGGACTGTTAGCTATTTACCCATCTTACCTTCTCACTGAGGACCTGAATCTGCTAGGACCTTTCTTTGGAGAAAAGGGTTTCCACGGAAAATAACCTCTACAAGCAAATTTACCTAGAGGAAGGTGGGCGAATTCAAGAAACGGATGCATCTCAGAGGCTTTTATGTTCCTGAGGGGTTTTAAAGGGAAAATTTATTGTAACAACTGAGCTGACATTTGTTTAATAAAATAATCTGTGGTAATAAGACAACCAAACAGAAACAAGCACACTGTATAAATACATCAGATGATGTTCTAAAGAATATTAAAGCAACTTCGGCCATTAACCACAAGATTTGAAAAAGAAAGAGAAGCCTTAAAAGCACTAAGGAAAGTTGAGTTTAAGTACTGGGAACTTCTCACCATCACAACAGACAGTAGGACAAGCTACTAAGGAAAATGCTGGAACTGGTTATGAGCAACACTTTTTCTTAAACAGCTTAATAAATAGTTCTGCTTTGCCACAACCACAGAGAGCTAACCACATGGCCTCTCTGTCTCAACAACACTATACACAATTGTCTTCCCCAGAGCTGATCTACTGAATGACGTCTGTTATAAAACACTGGGTTCCCCTGTACTTA
>VYXC01009344.1:224968-293956 GCA_013397175.1 Platysteira castanea | reverse complement strand
AAAAAAAAAAAAAGGGCAACCCAAACAAAACTAGGACACAAAAAATTGCACAGTGGCACCACCTGTACAGAAGTCTGCACTCAGGCAGAGCAACATCAGGTTTCACTCAGACCCTTCAACCAAAACACCAAGCACTCTAATTATGCTGCTTGCTTTGAATTACACTAAAAAGCTGTTCTCCTGCATCAGGGAACACTTTGCCTGAAACATGGAATGGAGATCACAATGTTGACTAGTCGTGACTGTTTTCACTTGTCTTTCAATCTCTCTTACTACACAAAAGTACTCCCATACACGAAGCAGCCCAGTGCTACAATTACAGCTGATTATATCCATTCGGCTCTCATTCTGAGAGTACCACAATACTGCTGGTGGCTCTTCGCCACCCACAGGGAGTTCTCATGGAGCTGACTAAGATGGAGACAGTGGGATGGACTGAAGAGATGCCAAATATTCACCAAATGATAGAAATGATGTTTCTGCATTGCAGCCTAATGTCTTCTAGATTTCTGTCTAACAACACTCCACCAGTTTGCTATTTGCTCATCCAACCATGTACTTTCTTCATTTAGTTTTCTGGCTGGCTACTTTTTAGGGCTTTGCCCTCCTTTGACGCCATGACCGACTACATAGTCTCTTTAAGCAGTGTATCAAGCTGTAAGATCTGTGAAAAACTGCCTACAAAACCACTTGCAGAAATAAAATGCATTCTGTTCCTCTCACTGGACCAACTGGACCATTACTGCAATTCACACAATCTGATCAGATGTTGCACTCCATTGCCAGTTGCATATTTCATTGCTAGCACAAGCTCAGCTCTACATCAGGCAAACTAGGGAGGCAGCAACCTCTCCTCCTGACCCTGTCCAGTTTACGAAAAGGTCACTCCAGAGGGTGAGCCAGCTGACCACAGGCACTGAAAAAAGAAAACCACAAGGTAGATGGGAACCATTTTCATGGCTCAGGATCACTCATGAACTTTACATAGGTAACAGAAAAGGAATAAGGAGAAGGCAATTAAGATCTCTCATCTACACTATTTCCCTCATCATGTCTGCCTTTTCTATTTCCCTCACAGTTAATTTCTCACTTTCTTTTTTTGATTAAACAGCAAACTAAAGCTACACTGAAAGTTTTAGATGCATCTATCTTTATACTTTGTTACTGAAACTGAAAAAAAACAAAAATCAAAAAACCAAACCAAAACAAAAACCTCTGAGAAGACCTTGGTGTCTTTTACTTGCAGTAGAAAGTTTCTCCAGTATCAAAAAAACCCCATATCACTTCTGGGGAAGGGCAATGTGTGAACAGCTTCACAGGTGGGGTGGAGAGGGATAGAAAATGGGTCAACTACAAGCAGTCTTTGCAAGAATAGATACCACCTCTAATTCTGCTACAAGCTTCATTGTGTGATGTGAAGGAGGCGGCATTTGGTGGGAGAGAGTTTTGCCCTCCCCCGGGCATAAAGCCACCCAGACCCTTTGCTGGGAGAAAGCAAGATACAGGAGTTGAATATCATTGTCTTGAAACACACAGAGAATTAGGAATTAGGTAGCAATAGCACCTTGGAGTGCACCTACTAGAGATTATCATCCTTCATAGTTTTGCTTATACATCTGATGATTCTCTTTTGGACAAAAAGAAAAATTAAGCATTTTTGAAAATACTCCCAGTAAAGTGCCCCAAAGCAGCCACTTTTGAGAATGAATGTAGCAAGAACATCTTCCAAGTGAAAGGTTTGCACTCTACATTAGGCAGAGTTTTCCCCCAATGCAAAAGAGTTCATGATGAAAAAAATAATCAGCCCTGTAGTGAAGAGATCATGAGGATTTAATCTCAGGCAGCTGCTGCAACTCTGAAATTATAGAAGCAGACACTTCTGGATTATTACCTCATTTCTTCATCTGGCAGCACATGGAAGTTTCAGTCCAGCCTATGAGATGGCTCCAGGCCTACCAGTGCTTTCTAAAATGACACTTCCTCATCTCTTGAGTCTAAAAACCCTACAGCCTCCCTCTCCGCCTAGAGAGCCTGAGGCAGGTGTAATGCAGTCTTAATTTTGCTTTAAGGCAACATCATTCTGTTCTTTGCCATGGAACACCAACATTCATTATTCATTCACCTACTACATATGAAAGGACATGGAATTACTGCCTGAGAACTTTAAGGGCATCAGGGAGCAGTACAAATTTAACTCTCATTAAGCTATAAGTAAAGCCTTATTTTGACTGTGTCCTGGAAAGGAAAAAAGATCTGGTTTGGTAGACCCGATGCTCTGAAATTGAGGTCAGAAGGTCTCCATACAATATGTCTGCTCGTTCTACTGACCTGCCTGCATTCAGAAAAATAGCAAGGATGCTGACTTCTAGGCTTAATGAAAGTATTTAAAATATTCATTTGCTGCAAGTTGATCTGTTCGAGCTCTCTCCCTGCAATTGTCATACTCATCAGGAATCCATTGTTTCATGAAACAGAAACAATTCCTGACCGTTCCTCCCTACTTATGCTGTATTTGATACCAATCAAGTTGGGGCCCGTGCTGATGAGTCATGCACATAAATAAGTTCTGCAGTCACACATCCCAGGACTCAACGAGCAGGCAGAGAAGCACAAGCGACAGGGAAAGAACCCAGTCAGAATCAGCCTGTGCTACTACCAAGCAGTGGCATGCACAAGCTGGAGCACGTACAGCTCTCACAGCAGCAGTCCCACGTGGGTAACTGGTGTGAAGTGCACAAGCAACACTCTCAGACAAGCCTGCATAACTCCACTGCCCCCTTGTTCACATCTGAAACGTTTCCTCATGCTTCTCCCAGCACAAACCCTTAACTCACAGATGAGAGTCTTTATGGATGCAGTATTTCCAAGCACTGCAAAAGTGATTCTGTAGACTCTTGAGTTTGTGGTGAAGGAGACTCACAGCACACAGATGAGTCACAAACATTGGCAAGAACAAGATCTCATGCCAAGTTCCATCTCAGTTAGTAGAACCAGGATTGACAAGGATTACTATGTAATAGTGACACGTCACTAGCAAGGAGGTGTCTTCCTGCAAATTTGCTGGCACTTCACTTAAGGAAAGAGGGAACAAAAAGCTTTTAATCAAGTTAAACAACTCTCAGGTCACTTCCTACACAAGCTTTTTCTTTGACTTCATGTGGGCACTTCAATAGTTTTCTTCTTACACAATCTACTTTTCTGACCAGAGGCATCATCCTGACAGGCTTGGACCTTGCATGCAACCAAAATGCCATATTGGCAATTTCCAAGGCCACACCAGTATCTCCCAGTAAGCTCCTGAGGAAATGGATATCAGCCTTTTGTCTCTCTTCTCCCTTATCCTCTGCTGCAACACCCTTATTTTTGTCAGAGAGTTCCGACATACTCAGAGATACTCTTTTCAAGTAAACTTCTAAATGGGCAATGCTCTAATCTGCAGTTTAATCCTAGAAAGGAAGGTTATTATTCTCAGTAATTCAACTTTAAAAGTTTTGCCCTTGCCAAAGAACTGAATGGCAGCTTCTTTCTTTCATGCCAAAGGCCAATTACAGCAAGGTTTTACTAATACAATTTAAGCCTTTGTGCCCCCTTTATGTTTTTCATGCTGAGAATATCATTTGTTTTGATAGTTTTGTATTATGCAGTTTTTCACGGCTGGAGATTTCAAACACTGTGATTGTCCTCCCAGGAATCACACAGGGGGCTTTCCCTTAGAAATTCAGCCTCTGTGATTGCCCTGCCAGAACTCATATAGCTCTGTCCTGATGTGGAATGCCCTATAATTTTACTGCACTAAGAATTTAACTCCTATGTTTACCTTGAGAGGAATACAGGAACACCAGCAGTGAACTATTTCACTCTGACTTGTTCAAGTTCCAGGGTGTGACTTCACCTCACTTTGTAGGGTTTCCACCAGTTAGCAGGTATTGAGGGACCTCTTTCTGAATAGGAGCAGAACAGCTCAGAGGGGATTCAGTTGGGTTTGCCAAGTCAGTTATTTATGTGAAATTCTCTTACAGTCCCCCAAGCTTCATCTCTCTTCTCAGAGCAGCCAAGGTGTTTGCCTGAGTGAAGATCCTGCGTGTATGACTGAATCACATTTCTTCTGTTCCTCTGTGGGTGCCACCCCATCCTGGGACATAAGGAGCACATCCCAAGCAAGCTGGGTTGCAGAAAGGAGTACCTGTATTGAGGGCCCTCTTGCAACAGCAGCATCCCAACAGGCTTGACCCCACTCTCTCCTTCCAGTGCAGAGCAGCATTTTACTGAAAAGCTGCAATTTTTAGAGTAGGATGAAGTGCCTTTGCCATAGGGGACAAAGAGAAACCAAGGGGACAGCAGTTGTTGTTGCAATGTACACCAACTTCTAATTACTAGGGGAAGAGAAACATTTTCCTGAATCCCAATTAGATAGACTGTTAGGAGACTCACTTTTCAATCCCTTTCATTTTGGAAGCAAGACAAACATCTCATGTGGACAGCTCCTGCCACCAAAAAGCAACTCAAAAAGTTTTGTATTTTCTTTCATTCTAGAAACTCTGTAATGTAAAAAGAGACTGCAGTAACTCTGGCTATATCCACACCAGGGGATGCCTCTCTTCCATCTACTCTTTGAAGACAGAGTGCTGATTTGAGCCAGCTAGAGGGAATTCCCAGCTAGAAAAAAAGACATCTGCCCACCAGTTAGTACACTGTCCCTTTCACAGTCTGCTTCACACAGACTGGACTCATCTGCTTTTTTTCTTGATGCAATGCATCCATGGCAGCAGAAAACCCTGAGATTTTCCATTGCAAATGAACTCACTAGATCCATATAACAAAAAGCATGCTTGGTAACAAAACAACAAACATTTATTCTGCAAGACAAAAATTACCCTTGCTGCTGCAAGTTGCGAGTAAACAAAAGACCCCAAGCAAAACAAATTGAAACACAACCTAAATTAGACTTAGCAGTAGGAATTCTTCCCACCTTTTGGTGCCCTTCCTCTAGCTCTTCTAGAATAAATGCTCGAACCACCACATCCCACCAGGCTGTGCACTCAGCTTCCCTCTAAGACCCTCAGGAAGACTGAAGGGTTAGATTTCACATTTAGATTCAAATTTCCAAGGCAACCTTCTGAAACCAAACACCATAGATACCTCGAGTTGACTTCTTAGGCCCAGCCCAACCACTGGCTACTGGAAGGGTCAGCCACTGATGGCTCTTTTGGAAATCAGTCACAACTGACAGTTTCGGAGGATTTTCCTCCTGCTCCCGATTATCCCACCAGTAGCTGCCTCTGTTACCCACGGGGATAGTCCCAGGGAGTTGTGGCTACCAACACATTCATAAAAAATAGTGTACAAAACACATACAAGTGTATTGTTAACCTTATGATTTCTGAGGTGTTGGTTGATTTTTAGACATAGTACATGCAATACCACAACCAGCACAGAGACTCAAGCTACTTCGCCAGAGGCAGTTCCCCATCTCCTTATCTTCTTACAAAATTCAAAATCGTGAGCTTGGCTACAGCTTTTACTATAAGCATATCAATCTTACGCTTCATCTTCTGCATCTCCTTGCTTTTTAACATCAATGTTAAAAATGACAGACAGCTGCTTGCTCTGCCTGGAGGCCTCCAAGTGCTGCATTGCAGAGTCAACTGGGAGTGCAGAACCTCAGGAGGAGTTTGTGTGTGGGAGATAAAGCTTAGCAAGAAAGAGGATTTAAACCATGAAATTTTTTACAATCATTAAAGACACCATGATTTTCATACTTTTTACAGAATTTTTAAACTCTGTTTTTCTTTATCCCAAAGATTTCTCCTTCCCTTCTCAGAAAAGGTCATAAATTATGAAAAAGATTTAAAACCAAATCTCTGTCTACTTTCATAGCTACTTCAAAGTAGCAACAAAATTTTATGACATGCAACCAGCAGCTCAGCATACATTTTCATTAGTGACTATAGATGTTTAGAAACCTTGCCTATTATGGCAGTATCATCAATTTATTGATAGCATACATGCACAACAGGACATTTGAGTATGGGATAATTAAAGATATTATTTACAGTCCTTTTTTGTTTCCCCTCCAACATACATAAACAAGTGAGAACACTCTACTATTTAAACACCAGTACTTTCAAAATTCTTTCAGCAGTATTCTCCTCTGCAGGTTTTCTCATCTAGCAGGCTCATGCAGATCCTGCCATCCTCAAGAGTTTTCCAGTTCTGAGTGAGGTAATGTATTTTTCTACGGTGGTCTATATCGATAGAGGCTTCTGCTTTCAAGACACACTTCAGTGTTTCCAGTATGGAAAATTGAAGGTTTCCTGTAGAAATCTTTATCTTTAAATATGGAACCTCAGAGAAAAACATTTTGGCTAAGAACTTTCAAATCTCTCACCTACATAATTTCATTTGCATTTTACTCACAAAAATCCAATTAAATGCCATCCAGGTTACTTCAAGGTATTGTACAACTCATTAGAAACAGGAAGCAGATAATGTAATCTTCTTTAGTAGAGGTATGTATGTCATAAAATGCCTCCTAGCTGCTCTTCAACCCAAGTCATTTCACTCAGCAATGAAACAATATCTGAAGGACATCCAGAAATGTCACTTCCATCCCAATTAATCAAGCCTTGCTCTAAAGCACTGCATGTCATTCAGAGAGGCATAGCCCCCAGAGTGTCAGGAGGTGGAGAGGGGGATTCCTTCAGGGCAGCAGAAAGGTGCTCCTGAGAGGTAACACCAGGGTGCTGATACCCTTCATGTTTGTAGCCGGTGTCTCCGCGCTGCCTCAATCCCTGGGCCCGCGGCAACCTCCTCAAGCACACAACCCACGGTGCTGCTGTTTGTGCACGTATTATAAGGTTATGTAACTCAGGTCATGATATTCAAAAGCCTTCAATTTCAAGATTATACATCAGCAGATGCAGGATGTACTTGCAATTATCTGTAACAGGAACACACATGCTTGCCTGAAGCACTGAACATTCCCCTCTTTCCAGTTATTTGTCAAATTATAAGAACATAGCTCATCACTAAGCTTAATGATTGAAATGGACAATTTGTGCTGCTTTTCATGTAGCATATTTCCCAGCATCATGCTGTCTAGCATTTCTATAGAGACCTAAGTGGTAATCTCTCCTACTTCAGGGATGTGTGTTGTATTGTATATTCATTTCTGATCACACAGGGACCCTATACCTAGAGTTATGAGCACATGTGTATTTAGACCCCAAACAAAATTAAGCTGTTTTGAAAACTTTACTGAAGTTCACACCATTCTTTATTGAAGACTTACATTTGAACTCCCCAGCTTTCAATTTCCTCTCATCTGTGCTGTGTCTTTTAGATTCTATGCCAAATATTGCCTTCAAGAGTTTTTGCACCTAAATCACCTTGTACAACACTGGCTTCTCACACTTCCCAGCATCTCTGAGCTATCACTAAAGTACAGCAGATGAGCAATGAAGCAACAGATAAACACTCTCACTGCTGCAAATCTTACTTTGCAGCAGTCCCAAGGAACACAGGGTCCATGGTCTGCCCTTAGGCTAAGAAGAACAATTGGAAAAAAATTAAATAATTATTTCTAAGTTTACAGTCAATAAGATAACTAAGTAGTATAACAGCCAAACAACCCCATGAGGTACATACTCAGTCAGAATTATCAGCAAGTATTAAGTTTTTCAAATAAGACTATTTATCTCAAAAGGTCTTTGTGTCAGGAATAGCCCATGGAAAACACTATATAGACTTTAGAAATTACGACTTCTGTATACTGCTGACATCTAATAATAAAGAGAAGTACTGCAATAATATTGTAAATGCATAAATGCCAGCGCTTTTGAGAAAGAGGATTAAAAAAACATAACCTTCTGTCTGAGTCAGCTCTTTCATTTTCAGAGAAAGTTTTTTTAACATTAGTCCTATGAGAAGTCAAATTCACTGCCTTCATAACACAGAGACAAGCTCCTCTTTTTATCTGCCTGAAGGCACAAGAACTTTCCTAGGGGCATAAATTACAGGACAGGCGGGTTCTTTCATCTATCATCTTTCATCACAGTACCATCAGTTGAAAACTTCACCATTATCCTTTTATGCTCCAACTCTTCTTCAGTTGCCTTCTTCTCACAAGGCAAAGTGCATGACTTTTTTTAAACCTAATAATGGTTAAACACTTTTTTCTGCTGCTATAATTGCAACCTCTTGCATATCTTCCAATCTGTTCTTTATCTGTAAGTTTATTTTACATACTCTCTTGCGGAAAATGGCCAACATAGCCTCTTCAATCTCAGATCTGTCACAGTCTTTTCTAAGACATTGCTTTATTTCATGCTTTGGGGGGAAAGTGAATTTCTCACTTTCCTCTTTGTTCCAGTGCCTAGGGCTCTTCCTTCAGTGCTGACATCACTATTTCTAGCAGAGAGAGTTGTGCCCCAATTAAAAGGAATTAACATAGGTCCACCTTATCTACATACAGGCTGGCAGTTTGTTCATCACCTTTATCAGAGTGACAGATGAGAGAGCAGAAATGCTCTAGCACTGAGAACATCATCTCGTTTGTCCTTGCTCTACACTCTGGCCTAGTGCTCAGACACCATGACAACGTGACAGCATTTGTTGTGGTTTTCAGTCGTGTTGTCTTGCCTGGTCTTACTTGCCATAACACACACTATTGAAGTTTCTGCTGTTTCTCTTTCTGCCTTTAGACCTTACCCTCCACTATTTGGAATTCTCTGCAATTCACATTCTATGAAAAAACTGTCTCCAGTGTACGCTAATTTACTCTTCTGCTTAGTTAATAACAGTGGTAACTGCTAGTTCTTGGTCTTTCCACAGCCGTATTTGAGTAGGTGGTCCCAAAACCCTGCCAGGATTCAGTTTCTTTCCATGGCTCAGGTAAGCCAGGTATTTTTCAATACACACAGATTTGGTTCAATTTGCATAATCAGCCAACTAAAACTCCATAATTTGTAAAGGCTTGTAATATGGTATTAATGCTATTTATTCACAGTAAATAGCATCTGGCCCAGGGGACTGAAGATTCCCACGTATGACTTCAGAGATAGGGAGGCAAGAAAGATTTTTACTGCAAAATTCAAATGTCAGTATAAGCTTCCAATAAGCCTCTAAATGTAGAATTTATCTGCCTAAACCTGAAGTTTAAAAGCTCTCCACAACTATTTTCTTCTCTCCAGATACTAGCAAAACTTGCACCCCTATTTAGTAGATTTTCTAGAACAATTAAGGTCTTCTAATTAAACTCACTGGGCCATGATTCCCATGTCTCCTTTTCCTTTCCTGCAAGTATATTTGTCCTTTTGAAACCTCACCTGTCCTCTATGAGTTCTCCAAATTAACTGAAAGTGGATCCAATTAACCAGTTCACTGAGCACACCATGTTAAATTTCATCTGTCTGTTGATTTGAATATGCTCAGATCCTCCAGAAATTCTTTAACAAGCATTTTCCTGATCTGTGACTTTCCCTTTTTTCCTGTCAGCTTTATCAAAGCTCCTGCTGTGTTCAGTACTAAAGTGAACATCGAGGCAAAAATAACAGTTAGGCACTGCAACCTTCAGAAGCTTCTCCCAAAGGACAAACTGGACACGCACTTTCATCAGCCCTAAAATTAGTATATTGCTTACATAAAATGTGTGTGTTCATTCTGCACTATCCTCCACAAATAGTGGATGAGGAATAAACACAACTGTTCTGTAGGACCCATCAGTTTTGGTTTAGTTGAATTACCAGCTTTCAAAGCCTAGTTTGCCACTATAGTGACCCTTCAATGAAATAGGGAGTACCTCATAAGGTTAGCTGACAAATAGGCCTGTTCATTGTATGAGGTCCTCAGATGGTTTCCTGGAGCTATTAATGTGATTAACTCTAGACCAGTGCTTAAATATAGCTGAGATCTGTATCTTTTTGAGTTTTCTTTTTATGTACTATTTCCCAGTTTATACCTTTTCTTAGTCCAGAGGACTGATGGACCATGAATATGCTTAATTGTAAAAAATACCATCAATTTACCAAAATGCTTCACTGTTGTGATCTTATCAGCATTTTCTTGCTTAAGAATGTCTTACAAACTTATTTCAAAGATAAATATATCAGAATACAAGCACAGCCGTAATCTCAAGAAAGCACTGTACATCAAAAGAATAGCACTATCCCGTCAAACAAACAATCTCATCAAAATTCTGTCAAACCATTTTGATAAAGGAGAAAAAAGTACAGCAAGTATATCAAAGTGTGAGTACATTTGTATTCCAAATGACAGCACATGTCCTGAACAGTACAAGCAGGAATACTGCAGTAAGCAATATTTCCATTGCACAAAAAAAAAAAAACCAAAACCTAGTCCTACTGTTTACTGAAAGCTGGACTTCACAGAAACCAAGAGCCCTGTGAAATTGCTTATCCTTTAAGGGGAAACTCTTGCCAATAGCTTCTTGAGAATTCAAATACATTTACATTCATGCAATCACAAATTAGATAGTCCAAAACTGATGGAATGAACAAGATACTGCTGCAGTAAATGGAGGAATGACTAAATGTCACAAGTACCAGCAAAGTATTTCAGCCGTACACCACTTTCTCTCAAAAGCTTAATCCTTGCAGACAAGTGAACAGGAATAGAAATGCTAATGAAAAAAGTCAGTGTGAAATACTGACAAACTTTTGGCTTGAATAGTTTTAGAAATGTCTGGGAAATTATACAAATTGTACTTCTCCAACTTTTTTTCCTCTCAGAATACCTACATTGCATCACCATCTTTTCCCTCTAGTTCCGGTAGCTGGAGCTACAAGGAAAGCAGCAGCTGAAGATTACTAAACTAACGCAAAGTAAACTCTCATATCTGAATTAAGAAACCGAAGATGATGTTTCCCGTAGACGTTGTTCCCGTAGAGCACATGCTTCAGCACAAACCACTGGTTTTGTAGCTGTTCACCTCATGACACCGTAGATGCATGTACTCAGTTTGCATTTCAGTACAATGTTACGATTGGTCTTCTTGGAGAAAATCCTAGCAATAGGAAACTCCTACCAACTGCAGCAGAGAAGAATTTATTTCTTGTTATACAGAAGTGTCAACTTTGCTATAATGCTAAAGTCCATTTTCATGCAACACATTCTTCCAACTTTGCAATTTATTAACAACTAAATACTCAAATTCCTATTTCTCCAACCAACAGCCAAGATACAGAACAATGTTACATTTCATTAATATGGCACAATATTTACCAAAAAATATTTTCACATCAATATTTATTCTTACTCTGCATGTGTGTGCTTATATCTTTTCTAGCGCAGGATTATATTAAACTTGGAGAGGCAGAGGGAAGAAGGAGGTATGTAACTGTGTTCAATGAAAAATTATAAATATCTATTAAATGAATCCCCTACTTTATATGCATATTTAGAAACAACTGTTTAAAACACTAGTTAGATTGTCATTAGTCTTAATAGTCTTTGCTTGTGCTTATTATTTCCTGCATATTAGCCCTCACAGTTTGTCATTATCAACACACCATTTTACTGTATTAATAAGGGACGTGAAATTCCCCTTCCTCATAACACAGAGCTCTGTTTTCGCCTTTGTGTATTAGTTAACTAAACAGTCTGTTAACCAGCTGCTAACCTGTGACAGCGTGGCAGTGTCCCACGAGCTGGGTAGGTGTGCGTACAGTAGGACTGAGTACACTACAGTGCTAATGTGGTGGAGGGAGAGTAAACAGACTTCAGAGGCTGAGCAGCCTCTGAGGCTGATGTGCTGTGATTCCTGGAGGCCTGCTGTACAAAACACTAAGTACACAGGGCATTAGGCAGACATCAGGTAATCTCTTCAGCCATACAGCCACTTGCATGAATTTATGATTGGGAAGTCAGAGCTAGAGCAGTCACACACAGAAATTGCAGAAAACTACAGTGATTTGCATATGGTCAGCGATCATCTTCCTAAAGCTCTCTGGACAGTTTCCCGAGGTCAAGAGTTTCATTACAGAGGACAGCTGTGCCAGCCCTAACTGGCACTGCCCCCGAATGAGCATAGGTAAATGCTCTCGGGAAAAGGGCGAGCTGCTTATAATCTCCCGTTATTCATGGGTGCTTTACCAGCTGGCAGCAGTGGATTAACACGTATTCACTGCAAACGCTGATCTTTAGGATTCACTGAGGTGAAAACAAAGGGATCAGCCATGGAGTTCTGACTCTCTGCATCTAAAAGTTAAATACATTTAATAGCAGCTGTGCTAACATAGTGAGAGCAGCTACAGCTTCCCTCATTGCACTTGATCATGATCAGTCATTCAGATGAAAGAACTGAAAGGTTTAATTGTGAAGAGCTGTGGCTGAAAAAGGGCTTTAGGTTACGTAACAGATAAAGGCTAAAGCACATTAGAGAAGTGTAACAAGTAGATCTCTGTATTTTATATTAAAAACTATTGTTTAAAAATGACAGCCACTCTCTACCAAGCCAGACACAGGCCCTGAAACACCGTAAGGAGAACTACATTTGTTCTTCAGCTCTGCTTTGGGCTCAGTGGAGGGGGGAAAAAATCCATCTCACATACTTCTAAACTTGCCATTACAGAACATCAATATTCAAATCCTCATAGACCAA
Organism: Platysteira castanea; assembly: GCA_013397175.1. Classification (NCBI taxonomy): domain Eukaryota; kingdom Metazoa; phylum Chordata; class Aves; order Passeriformes; genus Platysteira; species Platysteira castanea. Next base: position 281,337 of record VYXC01009344.1, on the reverse strand, counting down.
GTTCGGACTCAGCAGAGTTCATTCCCATCTGGGGTGGGAACTCTAATTACCGGGGGGAAAAAAACAACTAAAAAAGACACAGTTTTGGTAAGGCAGATCTTTTTGCACCACTTGACAGAAAAACACTTAAAGCAACGAAAGTAATCTTCATACGGTATATAAATTACCCTCTTTTCAAGAAAGAATATAGTAAGCTTTATTCTTCAATTGTGCTCTTTGACAAGGCCAATCTCCAAGGAACATTTAAACATGGATCTGTAGTAGAAAGACAACATACTGTAGGGGTAGTAAATTAATTAGGATTTTCATTGTTAAATTGCTAATTGACACGGCTTAGAATGGGAATTGTAACATACTTGACCACAGCAGTCTTGCAAAACAATCACAGAATGTTTTTAATTACTAGTTAATTAAGAACAAAGTTTTAAAAATTTACAATAAAAGAAAATACTACTTAACGTTATTCACATATGAGAGCCTGACCATTAACCCATAGAAAATGGAAATATGCCAAAAATTGCAGTACAAACAGAGATAATTTCAGGCACTCATAAAATTATAAGTAGACACCAAAATAGCAACTACATTAGCTTTAAACTCCTGAGACTTTTCAACCTGCACGATTTAGGATATTTTTCATGGTGTGATAACACAGCAGGATTTAGAGGTTGAGTTTTTAAGTTTCTACTATGAGAAATACTGTTTATGAATGAAGTTTCAGATCCCCTAGTCTTCACTGTGAGTATTTTTGCATTGCCCTCATGGGACAAGACTCAGGCCTTGCAGTTAAATTAGAGCTCCTGTAAGTATGATCAAATTTGCATCCCCAGGGGCCATTTCACTGGCTTCTATTTTGACACTTTTAAAGAGCTGACCAGGCATATGACTTTTAAGTGCCATTAACCCTGCTGAGCTTCATCAGCAGTCACACAACACTGTGAGCACTTACCCAGCATAACCCCAGGCGCTGCTCCTGCAGCTGGTGGGAGTTCTGCCAGGAGCTGCAGTGACAGCAGTGTCCTGCTCAACACTTCCTGTCTTCTCAGCAGAAGCCCTCTCTCCATAGGCAAAATGCAATCAAGCTCAGCAGCCTTCAACCCCATCTCAGGCTCTCCAGAAGTACCTCAGCAGGGCCCAAGCCTTCACTTCTCCAAAGTCCATGGGTCCCTTGAGGAGCAGAGCTTCTCAGCCCCTACAAGCCTCCCCTCAGGTTCCAGCATGGGCAAAGCTCACTTCGGTCCTTTTTCAAAGGTAACACTGTTTCAGCTGAACAAAGGGAAACGAGGAGCAACAGGACTCTGGTTATCACTCACCAAGCAGTGCACACAGACCTGTTTTACCTGATGCTCAACTGGGCTCAGCTGATACAAACACCTGGAGAAGGCAGGGTGACTTGCTTGTCACTGAGCCCCTTTGCTAACAGCACTTCAACATAAATGCAGTAAAATAAGCCAGTGAATGCACAAGATTCATAATATGATACATGGATCACCTACTTTGTCCTTATTTACTACATATTGTCATCATCTATGGAAAAAATAAGGATTGAGTCTCAACTGTAAGTGCACGGAGGATTGAAGCACAACAGGGACAGCTGAGTAGCAGAGGGAATGAAAGCATTTGCATTTCATCTCATGTCAAAGAATTTGTTAACAAAATAGAGTATGAAGATCAGTATTCCACAGTTCATAAGAGTCCCCTTAACAAAATCTTCGTAAATAATAGCATTAACATAATTGCAGACTATTGACCAGAAGAAATTAAGGATTGATCTGGCATGGATAAAGAAGTGCTTCTAATCTTCGCAGTCTGTAATTCCATCAGCCCACACTCCCTAAAATATTAATTGGAACGTATGATATGAAGGACAAAAAAAAATTGTCTCCTCTTTTTTCGTGTCCATGAAAAATAATTTCTTACATCATATTCTCTGTAATTTTAAATTAATCTGGCAATGGGGTCCAGAGCTTCACAGCCCTCACTGATAAAAAGAGAAATAAAGAATGTAGACTTAAATTTCCCTTTGCTCAATTTCATCTCCTAATATCAGCCTTTCCATATTAATGACTTATCAAGAAGACAGAACCAAGACTCCTTCCAGAGATGTATTGCAGGAGGATGGCAGGCAAAGGACATATATTGAAAGAAAAAAGGGCCAAAGTACATATAAGGCTGTGCAGTCTGCATCCTTGGAGACAACCAAGATGCTCCTCAACACCCTGGTCTGAGTCTGCCTTGAATGGGGTTAAGGGGACGGGAGATCTTCCTCAGGTTCCTTCCAGCCTAAATTATCCTATGGTCTCATTACATCTTGTTGCATTTATGGACAGTTTGAAATAACTCTGTCTACTTTCTTGTTTCTTGCATTTGTTAAGTATCCTGTAGGCAGTGGCAGGGGCAGTGACATCTGCATGGATTTGCAAAATTCAGATGGGAGAACACATCTGAATGACCCATTCCATTTGTTCACTAGCCTGGTTTCTAGCTTCCCTACAGACAGCTTTGCAGCAAGGCTGACTGTTCATTCCGGTGGTCCTCTGTGGCTGAAATGAGTCCTTATCAGGAATGAATAAGACATGTTCAGTGTTCCCAACTCTCACAGCATATTTGAAGCCTGAGCCCCTAAAGGCACTTGAGATTCTTAATGTCCATTCTTTTCTTTTTTCCCATAGAGCATACATGTAAGTCCACAAAGCTCTAACTTGTTCCAGATATAAAATATCAGCTCAGACCCCTTAAGACATATCCAGCATGTACTGATTTCATTTGGCATCTTAGGATTTTGGTACCTGAATCATAAATACCTAGAGTTTGCAGTAGTGAGATTTCCCATGCATTTTGGACTAGGAGACCCACCTAGCATAATATATACAGGTAGAAATGTGAAGGGGAACAGAGAGAAGGGAAAGAAATCTAGGCAATAAGAATTATGCATAACTGCAGATAGACGGGGGAGGTATAATTCATATGCAAAATGTAACATTATAGCAACTTAATTTGGCTTTGAGTTTATAAGGCAATAAACAAGCCCTGAAAAACTCTTCTGAGAAGCATCACCACTCCCTTGGGCTGAGGTCCTGCCATTTATTTGCCAGAAGATTTTATTGTGTCATAAAGCAAAAGCCTAGTGAAGCACAAGAAAAGTATTCCTTGCTCTGTAAAACTGTAATATCACACACAGTTATTTACTGCATGGTAGCCCCATTATTTTTGGTCTCCTCCCAATGTTAGATGTTGGCATTTGAGGAAAAGAGCGTTGCTGGCACAATTAAAGAGAAACTGCCTCTTTTCCTTTACAAAAAAGAATTGTCCATTAGGAGCTTCTGACTGCTACTCAATTTTAACATTTTGGCCACTCCATTTAGGTGCTGCCTGAGTGGGGAACAGAGAACACATTACCAATTTTCAAACTTTGGTATAACCAGAAATCAAGCATGTTTAATACGACAGATTAATTCAACAGCATGATCAAGCTAAGGAGCTGAAGTGTTCTGCCTGGGTAGAGAAACCAGTTATTAAGTCAAAATCGCAGTCTCAGGCAAAGACACTAAGTTATAAAAATTACATAATCAGAACAAAATTTAATTGACTGACTCTAGGGCAGGACATGCTTGACACAAAAATTTGTGTAAGGATCTGGGTTTTTTCCCAAGAGCACCATTGGGTTCATATTTGTATTAGTGTATTAGTACTGGTACATTAATAAATGTTTTTTTATCTTCTAGAACTGATAACATGGGATACATCAACATAAGCAGATAAGAGGGCTATCTTTTAGCTTAAATAATGAAAATTTTCCCAAGTAAGGAATTGTAATTTTAGTTCCACCTTCCTCTCATTCCGTGCTTGTGTGTAGGTACACCTTAGGAAGAGGGACAGATATCTGTTCTGTCAACATCCAGCATATGTTTTCATTTCAAGAAATCTCCGATTTTGGAGGCCATATTATGGAAAGAAAAGACAGGAATAGGTATGAAATTAAAGCAGAAACACAGGGAATGAGGGAAATCTGAAGAAGGAATGACTGAAAGAACACAGATGATAAAGAGTGTGTCAAAGGAACAAACACCACCATTAGGGAAGCCTGTGCTCCTGGCAACAGGCCTTGCTGGGGCCAGGCTGGTTTCCCATGCGTGCAGAATCTACAAAAGACAGCTCTGTTCCAAAATAATTCAACTGAAGCAGTCTGCTGGACCTTTGTTCCCATAACAACAGCAATTCCCTTCTCCAAATTCTATGAGTTTGGCATTGTTATGAGAAATATCCTATTCTTTCATTAAAATGCTGGGTGAAGCACAGTAGGATACTAAAAAACATCTGATCAATTTACTGTACTTCAGAAATAGTCACTTTCATTTTTCTTTGGGAAATAAAGAGAACTTCTGTCTTTATTGATATCAGTGAATTCTTCTTGGCACTATTATAAATTCACACAAAAAAAAAAATCTATGTAATGTGGTCTATGTAAATTCATTCTTACTAATAGTCTCTGGCCAGAAGATACAAATAAAGGAAAGAAGAGGAATGTTGTTATCTCCATTTCACAGATAGAAAGCCTCTCCTGAGAGGAGAGTTTCCAGTTTTCAGTTGTGAGGCCTGAGTTTTTATCTCCCCTGAAAGGTTTGCATTTTGCTTGAACCTTTCAGCTTCCATAGCCTTCCTAAATACAGAAAAATAATTTTGAAACTCCAGTTTGACATCTGCTCCTAACTATACATATTTTTCCCTTGTAGTATCCCTGTGCCAGAAGTCTCTTATCAATTTATTCCTTTAGCTCATATCCCATCAACAAAGCCTCTGCCATATTAACTGAGAAACTGTAGACCTTTTTTCAGTAGGTACATAAACAATTCTTTCATGTGCAGCCATAGCAAAAAGCACATACCTTGCACTTTATGGGCACAGAACAACTGTAAAATAAAATGGATAAAATTTTAGCCTCCTTGATGTCAGTGCCAAAACTTCTTACTGATTTCAATATGGCCAGGATTTGACCCAGGTTCTCAAATCTTCTCAGGAGAATGCTTGCAGGTGAAGGCTTCCAGGCTGTGGTCCCTAACCCACAGAGCCAGGTCTGTGGAGAGGACGTGAAGGGCACATTCTTCTTTTTATTTTTGCATGATAAACTGCTTGAAATTCTTACACCTTTCTTTTGTCTTCCTCCATAAAAAGAGTGAATGACCTTCTTTTCTACACAATGCCATTTACTTTCCTGGGAAGCCAATGCCAGTAATTGTCCAAAGGAGCAACTGGTCTCAGGAAAGTACAGATTTTATGACTCCTCAGAAATGAGATTTTAGCTCTACAAGTTTGAGAAGAAATAGACCTTGATCTCTGTTTCTGTACTTTTTCCCCAAAACATCCCTGAGTTATCAGGTTAACCTTTACTTGTGTCAGCAACATGCAGTTTGAGCAGTCAGGGTGTTCTGTGTTTTTGCACTTTGGTATTCAGGGCTAGAGAGAGGGAAGGAGAGAAAGGGACAGAATTAAAAAGAAAATAATTCTAGATTTTAACAAGACCTAAAAATGTAAGTGAAGATAACTTTTATCTGCAAACATGGATTTTAAAATAGCATTTCATTATAGTAAGTCAAAACAGTTTGAGTGGTTGTAATGGCAACCAGATGGGGCCAGATCAGATTCCTCCCTCTCTTTTCCTTCCCCTTTTACTCCCAGATAATTTGCTTATGAACATGAGCAAAGTATTAGGCAAATAGACCTTCCTGTATGAGGTTGAGGAGAGTACTAAGAAATTTTAATCTCAGGAGAGATAATACAGTGTAACCTACTTCTTGGGGTGGCAAGTGTGGAATGATTCACACAGAAGACGATTAAGTTCTCACAGAATACAGCACCAGAAAGGACCTCCAGAGCTTCTAAGTCTTGTTTCCTGCTGTTGTATATCTTCTACTAGTAAGTTTATTAAGATCCATCACAACATGTTTTCCAATATTGCTCCACCACACAGTAGGAAACTCACTGCATTGAAGGTTTGAAATCATTCTCTCTTTCTTCTAGCACCAACAGGGTCTTTGAGGTTAAACAGGGGGAGAGAGAGAACTGTAAAGTCTGCTAACGTAATAATGGGTTGTTACCACACCACCTCCCAGCTCGCATTTTCTGGGCAAGCCAAGATTTTGCAGCCCCTGTTTATAAAGCTGTACTCCACTCCTCCGCCCTTCTTAAAATCTGTTCATTCAGTTGGATATGGGTGGCCAACTCCACAGGCATGGGGAAATGTCACTAGTGCCTGAAATCGATTGCAAATCTGGTGCAAACCTATTGCAGCTACCTCATGAGCTGAGTATACCAGAAATGAGTCCTGGCCTCCCTATTAAGATCATATTGTCTCAGAAAACAAAAAGATTAGTGAGAAGACAGACAATCCAGCCCTGAATTTTAACTCTGTAAAGTAGTTGAATACATAACAGGCTCGCAATACTTGACGGTATCTTTTAACATTTGTATTATGAAAGAATCAAGTGATGCCTCTCAACATCACTGCACTTTTACTAAGAGTTGGTCATAGAAATCTTAAGCAAAACAAATGCATTTCCTAGTGTCCAGGCAGATAGACACGGGGCTAGATTATGCATGAAAAACCAAATTCAACATCACAGTTTTAATCAACAAGGAAGAAAAAAAGTCACTGAGAGTTTTGATAATGGTGCATAGATAAGTAGGACATCCTACAGGGGCAAAGCAGATTTTCATGGCAAAGATCTCTTGCAAGATTGATATGTGTACCCATGGCAGTAGAAGTATATAAGCAAGGCTAATAAGCAGAGGTTGCATCTCCTTTAGACCAGCTAATAGGGTGGAAATGAATAAACCATCAGGCACCCTTATTTGGATCTGAAAACACAATATACTAAGTCAATAAAAGCTGTGTAAAGTTTATAGTGGGAAAAATATGTAAAGACAATCAGGCCTATCAATCTTGGTGGCACCTCTTCAAAAGTGCAAGTAGCATCAGAAAGTAAATTCTAAACCAGCATCTGTTTGCTCTGCAATCTTCTGTACGGGTTTTCCTCAACAGATCCATGGTGACCGTGGAATTCAAACAGAAATGTAGGGACCTGCCAGGCAGACAAATTTATTTTGTTACTGGGACAAGGGAAAAAAATAATAGAAAACAAACACTCTTAGATTTGGACTAGATATAAGGAAGAAGTTTTTACAATGATAGTGGTGAAACACTGGAAGAAGTTGCCCAGAGAAGTGGTGAATGCCCCATCCCTGCAAGTTTTCAAGGCCAGGTTGGATGGGACTCTGAGCCACCTCACCTACTTGAAGGTATCCCCACTCATTGCAGGGGGCGTTGGAATATGTGACTTTAAAGGTCCCTTCCGACCCAAAATTTCTATGATTCTATGAACTTCTCTCCTTTTTTCATCTCAACACCAGTAGGGAAAGGCTCCGGGCTTTGTTACAATTGTACCTGACACCGCAAGAGGCAAAGTACAACATCTTTTGTCACCCTGTTGCATGAGCTCTGCAGCAGCAAGAGGGAGAAGGAATCTTCCAGGAGACAGCTCATATCTTAGATTACCAGAATCACATTGTACTGCTTTCAATTCCTGGAAGGCTTTTCCTACCGCTGGAAGACCAGTTTTACCATCTCTAGCTAAGGATTAAACTTTGAGTGATCGATTATATTTCTGCCATATTTAAACATATATATAAGCTTTGTCTGATTTCTCCTTTGCTTACCTGAATGTTTTATGCCTTGACAAACTGCACCTTCTTAAAGAAAAGTACTAAAAATTAAATCCTAATTTCATAAATCTATTACATACACATTTAGTGAGATCAGGATTCCTTTACTCTTGTATATTCCTGTCTATATTCAGAACACTCGTTATCACTTGAACAATGTCCATAGACACACTTTTTCACCTCTCATTGTACTGAAGTTTGGAACCTGATTGTGAGACCCTTTGGTATTATTTTAACTTGAATAAACAGCTACCTTAATAGTGCTGGCATCAAAAGCATATTTATCCCATTATACTACACAGAGACATAACACAAGCATGTCACAAACTGCCCTGTGAGAGAAGAAAACAAAGCAGAATAAAACATGGGTGAATTGATGGATGGATTTTGGACCAGAGTGTGTGTCGGTGATAAGAATGATGATTTTACTGCTGTATAAATATTTTAATATGCACAATCAATTAACAATTTCCAATATTTTTTCAGAGAGCTGATAAAAATTATTAAGCTTCAGGCTCATTTCAGCAATGTTTAAATGAAAGTGGAAATCTATAGCATGAATCAATCTACTGGCACAGTCACCTAGGATTTAGGAATATAACTCAAGTAATTTTTTCTTATCTTACAGAGAGCACTGTAGAAGGTATTTCAATTTATTGTGGATAACAATCTATCAAAATAAACCTGCTCAGGACATACCCTGAATGCAAATGAGGCAGCAAGAAAATATAAAGGAAACATGAATTTTAATTAACCCTGTGATGGTTCACAGATCCTGAAACTCTCAGTCCGAAAAAAAAGATCTTCTAAAGTTTTAACTCAATTTATGTGCTTCTATAATACAAAATATCAGACCTATTAAAACACACCACTGGATATTTGTAGATTAGGAAAATATAGAGGTGAAACTCTTCTGGTACAGTGTAGAGCTACAAATTCCTGTATCAATAATACCATTTCAAACCAGGTATTGCATTCCAGTCCCTTAAGTCACCAATCGAGGTACAACTCCAGCTGCTTCTCTACCACACCAGGTTTAAATATCCCACTCTGAACCTAATATTCTGCCATGAAGTAGCTTGGTTTGTGGCCACAGGCTACTTAGTGTCTTACTTTCAGATCCATAATCCATCTGCTAAAGTGAGAACCACCAGCTCTCATAACCTAGGGTGGCAGAGAGCACTTCCATCTTGCAGCCATCAGTTTTCACATGCAAAAGGCTGAAGCCTATGATGAGAGGTCAAGGAAAGCAAGAATTTCTCAGCGTCTGTGCTCTGATGAAAGATTTCCATAAGTCAACCAAAAGGATTTGTAAAAGCAGCACAGCAAGATAGGAGCTTAGGTGCAAGCAGGAGGCAGAAAAAAGGCTGCCAGAAAGTTCAGGGTAACTCTCTGCAGAGGGGAAGCTTACAGAGCCTTAGAACTACTGACGCAGCCATACACTGCCTTTGTTCTTCATTTCCGAACAGAACACCTTGGGAAGGGCCCTGAGATCACTCCCCTTCTGGAGGCTGGGCTGCCTGTGCTCAGGGCCAGCGTGGAGAGAAGCCTGCCCCTTCCTCCTGCTGCCTCTGGAGGGGCTCCAGAGAGTGCTGCAGGGAGACCTCCTTCCCTCAGGACCTGCTTTATTCCAAGCCTCTACCCCTTGGTCCCCACCAGTGCCGCAGCCCCTACAGAACCACAGCCACAGCTGTGCCTGCCATGGGCACCGTGGGGCCAGGCAGGGACCCCACTGCGGGCCCACGTCCAGGCTCCATCAGCCCAGCACCACTGTCAGGCAGGTGCCCAGAGCCCCTGACTGCCCTGCCTTGGCTGAGACTGTGGGAGAGCGAGGACCTGGCTGCCCAGCCGGGCTCTGACAGAGCCCCCACAGCATCTGGTCCCCCACCACCCAGCCCAGGGAGACACCAGCCCTGCAGGACCCTGACACTGAGTATTTTGTACAGATTGGCAGAGAAACCTGTTCAGAAAACACCAGGTATTTAGCCTCCTCCTCTGTACATTAGCAACAGATATCCTCTGAAGAATGAAAGACTTTTAAACAGTAAATTAATTAGTGATAAATAGGTGGTTACAAACTATTATTTCTGGCTGAAATTAATGTAGCAGCAGTATTTTGATAAATTCTAATAGGAAAAACTTGGAAGCTTCTTCATAGTATTTAATATAAGGAAAATTAAAGTGCTGGCATTTTTATGGTGTTTTAATTAATGAGAATCTAGAGTGGAATTCTCATACAAATACAGTATGTATTGTGTGACAACCCTATTAATACCAGAGAAGCTAATTATGATTAGTGCTATTACACTCAGTACTAAAAGAATTAACAATAATGAGGCACTCCTAATACTATCATCACATTTGCGCATACATTTTAATGGATAGGTTTCACCCTGATTAGAGCTGATAAATTATTAGCAGCAAACAAAATTATCTCTTCCATTCATCACTTTTTCTTTGCCCTGTATTCAGAAATCAAAGCTCATTTCTGAGAAAGAACTGTTACTCATGAATACCCAATGTATTTCCAGCCTTTATCAAACTGTTCTCACAACTGTTCATTAAAAGAAACTTCAATTATATGGCACTATTTCTGCTCCTAAACATTTTAACCAGGGAATATCAACTTCTTTGAGCTTATTTACTAGGGTGTCAGGTATCTGGAGCCTTCCTGTAAGTCACTGGGTAAGAGATAACCACATTGCCATCACTTAGGAACCTGAATTGCTAAAAGTAAACCCAAAGAACTGAACTTACTGGAAAACTTGAAAGATGAAGGGGTCAGCTTCAGACACAGTGATGAGCAAGCAAGTCACAGATTAAGAAGTCACCACAGCATTCAGAATGGATCCTGGTCAGACTGGAACACTTCAGTCTCTTGTCCCCAGCTAGAAGTGGGTATGCACATACTGCAGGCTTTGAGCACAGCAAACCAACAGTGCCAGGGCGTTTCTGATACAGAACATGTCCTGTATTTGTGCAATAAATCCAGTGAGTAAGGAGAAGGGAAAGGGGATGTGAACAGAAGCAGGATTTCCTGCAAAGGTGTGAGAGCCTGGGCAGCAGGTACATGGCAAGTGCAGTGTTTCCTGCACATCCTTAGCATGCCGACACATCCGTGCACAATCCTGGGAGCTGTGAGTGGCTGCACTGAACACACACACTCTGGTCTCTTCTGTCAGCTCAGCATGTGGGAGCAGTACCAGGCTTGGCCAGGCTAGATGACATTCTCCAATCTTATACCAGTATAAAATGTCCTCACAGTCCACTTGTGCACCATTTCGACTAGAAGATAAGATACACCCAGGAAAACCCTGTCAACTGCTCTTTAACCTTTGATGGAGGAATTGACTGACACCATTTCTTACTTCACCTCAGCTGATTTTCTATTGCTGCCAACTGATGTGGTTGACCCTTCTAAGAACTGATTCTGATGCAAACACACACAAAAAATAGCAACAAAAAAAATTTACTTTTAGACAAGTAGGAAGGGCTGGTGGGGAGAAAAGCAGGAAACTGCCAGAAACAGAAGTCTGCATACCAAAGAAGAATAAATCTGAGCATGAGCAGGCTGTTTTTATGATGGCAGTTGGATGAAAAGTACTTCATAGAGAGGACAGCTTTTGTGTGATTTATGTTACTTCCCGATGTTTATTTCTACTTACCTCTAATTATTTATATTATCCCTGCTTGCAGTATGTTGTTTCAATTGCTATCACAAAGTCAGCTAATTTCCTGTTATTGTGAGATATCTTTCCTTTGGATTCTCCCACTTCTGCACTGCTCTCAGAAACTCAATAACCTGAGCACAACTAAGCACTTCTTTAAAATCAGTTCACAACCAATGTAACCAAGTGTTTTGTGATAATTTAGTGCATTGGTGTAGGGAAGAAAAAAAATTATTTCTTATGGTGAGCATTCAAAATCTTTCTTGTAACTCTCTGGAGCTATAAATCCCCTTTGAGAAGAGGTTCTCAGTCTTCCAAAAGCTGTTACAGCATGGTAGTTAGAAAAGCAGTATTTGCATAGCAGTACCTAACACATAAAAGTACACAAAAATTCATGCAGAGTAGTGGTTTTTTGGGGGGTTGGTTTTGGGTTTGGTTTTGGGTTTTTTTTTGTACAGAGTCGGATAGTATTCTTTCACTGTTTATGTTTCTGATTTATATTGGCAAAGGTGATCAGGACACAGATTTTTCTGCTCACTATGAAACACTGCTCTTGCTAACTTCCAATTTCAGGCATATTGATGCCTTAAAAAACAGTGGAATACAGTCTAATTAAAACTTGCAGTGTTTTCATTTGGTGTTAAAGGAAATAAATTTTAAGTGTAATCAGGAAGTAGCAGAGCTGGTTTTCACGTCACTTATACTGGTAGCCCAGTGGAAATTATAGCGTTATGCTTGTGTAATAACAACCCTTGAAAGAAAAACTACTTGTTCAGAAGACTTGGTCCAAGGTCACAATCTTCAAATAGTGCCTTCCTTCTTGAATAAACCTGCTCATTTCACTGGCCTTCCCAGTAAAGAAAAAAACTCTTATAATAACATGAATACAGCTATCATATTCTTTAAAGGGTATGTTCTGCAGTCAGCATTTGTACCAATCCATTTCACTATACTGTCCACTTCTAAAAGATGACCAGTTCTTGTTTGCAAGACACACAAATCATTAAAGAATTCATAAAGGATTTGTTCAATAGCTCATCAGTACACTTTGCAGTTATGGTCACAAATTTAGGATCAAACCTAGCAGCTTAGGGTGTTCCTTGCATTGGTAGGGAGCCCTGTTGGTCTGGATTCATGACCTACTCAGCAATCAGACAGAGCTTGAAATTAATGCATGATTTTAAAGACAGCAGCCAACAGTGGAAGTAAATGTAGTATGTCTTTTTGCAGCACACTTTCAGAGGGGAAGGAGAACTGTTACCCTGGAACAAATCTATAAATTTCTGTTTGTCTACAACAGCACCTAACATTAAATACTTGTGAAAACTCCTTCCCCAGCACACCCAGCTACTTAAGCGCCTGCTAGTGCACAATTCCTGAGGGATTGATCTGCTTCTCCACAGGCTGATGTCTGAGGTTCAGCCTTTCTTAAACATTCCTGACACTGTTTCTAATATTTTTTCTTGATCTTATTTCCTGCTAAGTTAAACAGCAATTTGCAAGTACCTTCTCCAGTTATTCATTGCTCCTGAATACTTTCAAAAAGGAATTATCTTTGATAAATAAAAAAGGCAGAAGCTAGAGGTAGACAGGTAGCTAGAGGTGTGGGAGAAGCTCAGTAATTTAGGTGCACAATTTCAAAAAAGCATTGATTTTTTTTATTAAACACCAGAAAGATTTAATGCTTCTGCATGGAGAATTCCAGTAACAAAAGATACTATCAACACTGGCTGATAACAAAGGCATACAGTCCACGCTGAGAAAATCATGTACAGTTCAGTCTTTCAGGATGTCTGATTCTTAAGCCAAAGCATTTACTAAGTTAATTACAGCATTACTCTTGCTAGTTCAACCAAGCCCATGCTGTTGAGACATTATGTCCTGTCTGGATTTCCAATTTTTAAGTTAAGAGTTTGAAAAAGAATTTTAGACTCTGGCAAGACACAAAAGAATGATTCAAAGACTGTAAAATCTTATTTGAAAAGTGAACACCTGACAGAAGCTTTGAATGTTTCATTTTTCTCTGGGAAATTTAGAGGCATGATGAGATCACAGTCTTACATGAAGACACAGTATTTGCATAGAGAGGAGTTTAGAACAGAGCTGTTAAGAAAAGGGCTTGCTTTAATCTTTTGCAAAAAGGCATGGCAGGATGTAGACAGAGGTAAAAAATTATTTTAACAGATTTTTAACAAAACAACTTATTTTATAGATCATTTCAGTCTCGTATATCAAGGTTCGATGCCTTCCAAAATATGCTGTTGACAATATGGATGAAACAACATACCCTGCACTGTACAGGAAGTACATTTTCCCAAAGGTCCCTCCTAACCTTCAAAACTAATAGTAAAGTTAATGTTTCAGTGGGAATAAGAGATGCCTCCTTATAATGAAAAATATTATTAAGTCCCAATCCAGCACAGCAAATAAATGTGCACTTATAACAGCAGAGTTTCAATTATCTCAGTCAAAATACTATCAAGATGCTCCTCCATCAGCTCAGTATCTACACACTGGACAGTCATATTATAAGAAACTAAGAGTTTCGAATTTAAGGAGAGGGGAAAAAAAACCAGAAAAAGCATAGGAGAAATGAAGCATAAACCTGAGTCACTCATCAGAGGGCCCAGAGAGACATGGAAGTCAGAGACGGATCATGCAGGAAACTAATAATGAGCTGGTTTTGAAACACAGCTCATAAGACTTTCCTGTTCCTGTCACAGTCTCTTTTCCCACAGCACACTCAGTAAGTACTGGGGAGGATCCCTAGTGCACCCACTGGCAGGGTGGTAATACCCTTAGAGGGAAGAGATTAGTTTAAGCAGTGTACTTTTCCAAGGAGATTTTATATTCTGAACTTTATTAGAGAGAACAAACATTATATAATAGAGGAAAAAAACCTAGTGGGGTCATCTCAGGGAGTTCCTGTTTCTTATTCAAAATTAAGTGATTGTGATTTGTGCTGGAGACTAACAGTTAGAAGAGGTTTATTTCACTTAAAAAGAGAAGACAAGTCAAAACATAACAATTTGTATGTGAAGGGTGATACAGTCACCTTTTCTGAAGTAGAGTGCACAGCACTCATCCAAATTTTTCAGACAAAATGGTCTAGCTGGTGGGCTCCAGTTCTGAAGAATAAGTGCAGAGTGTTTGAGCAGACAGCAATGCAATGTCCCGTTCTCCAGTCACATACACGGGATATCGCCTAACACACCCATAAAGCCCTTACTAAATTCTTTTTTGTGCAACAGGTCCCTTTACCTGGTACCAGACACAACGCACACCTTCAATTGCCTGTGAGCTTCAGCTCACATATGGATCATGCCAAGTCTCATTACAACTGATTATATCCTACAATGATGATGATAAGTAATAAGATTAGTGTTCATCACAGCGTGAATGTAAGTCAGTATTGCCTTCTAGCCCTTTATTTATAAAAGTGGGAATCTCAAAATTATGATGAAGTACCTGTTAGAATATACCATTAAGTGGCAGCTGTTGGAAAAGCATATTTAGGTTTATTTAACCTACAGATATTTTCAACACGTCATAAGTTTAGTGTATATAAAATGTACATTAAGACATTAGGACTTATGAAAAAAACTTAATGGCCAGTTATATGTACCTTGGTTCATCTGTAAAGACAGCACAATTGCTTGCAGTTAGTTTAGTCCTCGTCCAGGCACTTCTCACAAACACATTGACTTGCAGATTCACTGCACACCTTTGCTTCCCAAGGAAACCATGATGTAGGTAGGACATCCACAACTGGAAGGACCATTCTTCCATGGGGCAAGGCCAGCTACATGGTCAGGTGCATATGATGCACTGGGAAATATCATGGACCACGTGCTATCTGAGCAAAGATTCTGTTTGTCTTCTCCAGTCCTGAGGGTTCAAGGGGCTGTAGAAATGAGATTTTTACACTAAATGGAAAATCAACTGAGTTTGTTAAAACAAAAACATTAAGAAAAAAAAAGGAAAAGGCAAAAAAATTAATATTTCATTGCACAGTTGCTGTTATGCCAAGTGCTAAACAATTCAAGTTGTATCAACCTTTCCTCTCAACTGAGATGATCAACTTAAGCACACGGACACCATGAGTATACTGACTATTTATTACAGAACTTTCATTTTATGCATCCCTTAGAGATGTAAATGTCCAATAATATTCTTTTCTTAAGGTTCAATAGACAATCGGTATTCTTCCCAAATTAATGGAAGCTTTCCAAAACTGAAGATCATGATGGGAGAACTTAATCAATTTGCTTGCCAGCCTTACTAATTTATCTCTCATTCATATTCTGCCCAAGCTTGCATATAAGACATTGTTCATGAAGTATCATAACACTTCTCCAGCAATTCCACTGCCCTTAGTTTTAAGATACTTCTTACTCAGGATCTTTACCTGTGGCTATAAGGAGACACCACGCAACTGATTCTTCATCTGAAGTTCAAGTTCTCTCCTTCATCAAGAGCAGGACACTTCTAGTAGGCTGTTATGGTAATTCTAGTAAAGCTGTGGATGAATCCCAGAATCTCAGTGCTGAAATAAGTCCTGTGAGGCATCTATGAATTCTTTTTTTCCTAATATCCCTGAACTATTGTATTTGCAAATATATCAAGACTTTGATAAAGTTTTTTTAATGTAAAAAAAAAATTAAAATTACTAGAGAATATTGAAGTAAATTAATTATTTTTTCCATTAAAATGCATTACATTTTGTAATTATTGATCTATATTTAAAGCTTATTTCTTAATTTTTCCCATAACATGTATTAATATCTTGGTCAAAGCATTTATTCATTGTTGTGCCTTTCTGGAATGAGTTTGAGTTTCTGAGGCATCAGAGTATAATTTTATTCCCCTGTTTAAAATCCAAGTTCAGGCAATTTCCCTTTTAGCCTTTTAATGACTTATGATATCACATCTGTCTCTGTTGATAATGACACTCCTTCTAACATCTGAAATACAATATGTATGTATTTCATTGTTCTGCATTTAAAATCAAGCACATGAAGGTAATTCTGTCTTATTTCAGCTTTTGACTTTTATAAAAAGCTAGTTCTTTATAAACTCTTTAATTCATTAAAATTTTACAAAAATTCATTAGAAGGCTTTCTCATTTTTATCTAAATACTATTCGTCTGGATTTCTAATTTCATTTTAATAACTCCTCTTTTAAAGATTGTAAGAGCTATGTCATACATATCTATTACATTAACATTTTAAGAAACCTGAAATGGAGGACAGTTAGGGGTTTTTTTCGGTTCTATAAATACACTGGAAGAAAAATACTCTCCTTTTCGCCTAATATATTACTCTACACTAAACAAAGAATTTTTCAACCAAACACTTAACTTCTACATCAGTCAGTCTTAGATTTAGATGACTAGAAAGAAACAAAATATATTATTTGCCTGCACTGTATACACACTTTGAAATGTATAATTTGGGAAATTAAAACTTCCTTCTTATCTTTACAGAAGAGAAAAAAAGAAAGATGAAATGTTGCAACACATCTTTTTTTGTAGCTGTTAAATGAAAAACAAGCTGTGACCTTGGAAAGAACACTTTGGTGAACCAACATATTTATAACTGACTGTTTCACATGCTGTGCCCTTTAAATATATGTCAATTAAGAATTAAAGCCACCGTTTCTATTCACGGAAAAAGCTGTTTAAGTCACTGTCGATTTGGTTTGTTGTTGCTGTTGTTCTATTACAATACAGACATCACAAGCACACAAAATCTTTGCAGAAATAGTTAGAACTATGTTATACTGAAACATTCCCACGCCAATCCTGAAATCAAGTGATTTTTCTAAGAGTCTGGGAAAAAAATTCACTGAACAATGTCAAGCAGTGCCAGTTGTTAGAGAATTGTTTCTTGGAATGTGCAAATTACACTAAACAACAAAATACTGCATTGCTGTGGAAGATGCACCACATCACATAATAAAAGTGTTTTGCATAACACCACCCCTGAGCGAGAAGTAAAGGACCAGTGAATAAAACTTTGGCTGCACCAGAATCTTGTGATTCTACTGTCGTTCCAACAACAAAATGGGCTCAGCCTGCAGACAATTCCACATACACCATGACACACATTTTTAAAAGTCAGAAACAGATTTTTCCTGTCAGAGACTTAGAATCAGTTTTTTTGAAATGTACAGGTTCGTTGCAATTGCTGGATTAGGATGCATGATATGCCACATCATAAGACTTGAAAACATTATACACAAATAAGGAATAATTTCAAACTGTAATATTAACAGACCAATATCATGCCTCTTGTTTCTATTAGAACTTTTTGGTTATAACACCATAGCTTCCTATAAATCAATTATTAATTAAAGCTATGATTATTGTTTTTCATTTTCCAGTAGCACTAGCATGTGTACAATAATATTAGATGTTGCTAGCTAAATTTTCCACCTCAGAATTGCTTGCTTGGTTTTAGTGGAACATAAAAGAGCAGTACACACAGCTGTGTTTGAGTAAGTGTGTTTGAAAAGAAAAAGTGACTGGACCTTGCAAATTTAAAAGGAAGTTAACTGACTTGATACATTAAAAACACAGAGCTCCACTATTTTTTATTTGCAGACTGTTGAAGAAGTATTTTGATTGTTGATTTTTTACCATAGTTCAGCTTTAAGTATTTTTGATCTTATTTTATAGAACAGAGATTTCTAAAATTGATTTTGAAGCATAATAAGGCCTCAATAGTGTAAGACTTTTTTCAGTACTGCATTGTAAAATCGTAGCGAAGAAATGGCAGGATAGCACAGATACATGTATGAGAATTATATGGTAATGAATTAATAACTTTCAGCACTGTTTAATGGTTTAGTTCTGCTCGAGGACAGAGTAAAATGAAGTAAGAACTGGGGGAGTAGAAGATGGATAATTACTAGAAAAAGACTGTGCCAATACAGTATCTCCCATGGAAAACTGGAAGAACATTACAAATTCCCAGACTTCATCATTCTGCAGCTGACATTGAGCAACAGATTCAGACAGTCCCTCTGAACACTGTACACCACCCTCATCAAAGACCATTGTCTGTAAAGGCAAAAATTAGGCAGCCATCAGAGGAAGTAACAATCTTTCTAGATTACCTCTGTCAAATACCCTGCAGATTTCTTCCATCCTTATGTTTAATGGATCCATTACTACAAAAATATGCTAAGCAAGAGCAAGCCCATAGTGAAGTGTGCTCTGGGGTCTGCAGTCACAGAAGACCAGCACAGGGCTTGCACAGAAACCTTGGAGGCAGCAGACCTGAGCAAGAAAGTGCTCACTGTCATATTATCCTAAATTCAGCTCAGTGGAAATTGCTCCTTAGAAAATGGGTATGTTCCTTATCTCTCTGAGACCTTAACGTCTGCCAAGCATATTTTTTAACCCCACTGACTTATCAAAAAATGGCTATCTTTGATTGGTGGTTTTTCCTCAATGGCCTTAATAAACCATATCTAGAGGTATTTTGGTCATTGTCCGTGTTCAGAGTTAAACACTGCTGCAGTTCCTTTCTTGATGTTTTCCATTTTTTAATAGTACGATATTGTTCTTCAAAGCAACGCCAAAATTCCCTGGAGATAATTTCCATCTGAAGGGATGTGGAATGGTAAGGTGGTAACGAAGATGTAGTAAAAATAAATCCTATCAATTCTTACCATTTCATCTACTTCTAAACTTTGATAGTTTGCACTCTCTGATCAGAATATTTTCTCTTAAGGGTGAGTCCTTGCATAGAAATATATATGAAAACATCAGAAATGGTTTGACAGGAGAATCACTTGTCAGGAAACTCTAAATGGTCAATGTTTCATCAATTCCACAGCAGTCAATATCAGTTTAAGCACAAGTCTTTTGGATTTAGGTACTCAGGTGACATAAGCCAGGGTTAATCCCATCACATTCCTGAGGCACTCCATACAAATCAAAATCTTGCCAATTGAACAAGAGTGCTCCTGATTTGGCTATTATCATTTAATTGGTTGCAGTAAACTGAGCACTGTTATTTTCAAAGACACAAGATCAGAACAAAACCTTACAGATTACGTGACTTCCCTACCTCAGTTTATTAAGGAGTTCCAAATTAATTCATTGTTAGTTAATGAGCTTCTAAAATAAACTATTAAAGGTAATTGGTTTTGCTTTTCTCCGACACTTTTCCAGATTAACCACATTTAGCACTTATGCTGCTTCTTTTTTACAACCCACTCACTCGCTTTTCACAGCTTTTTGGCAAAATTCTGCTGTCAATTAGCATAAATACTAAGCTTTTTCAGTGTTGACTTGACAAATTAGTGAGAGTGAGAGAGAAATTCTGTTTTCAATGAAGTCACTACAAAAAGCTTCATAGATTTCAATCGGAGTAGGAACAGTTCCTCCAAAGATGAGATCTTCCGGCTTGAAATTGTTGGGTAGGTTTTTAGCTGGTTAGAAAAGGGAGGGCTTGAGTCCCTCACTACAAATCCTGCACAGGTCTCAAAAAGCAGTTCTGACTGAATGTTTCCTAGTCCTTGTATTCTGAAGCATTGCATTGCTGTAGGATAAGAGCTTTCTTATTTGATAAGGCTTATTTATGAAAAGGAAACCAATTTCACCAAGGTCAGATGTTCACCTGATGTTTGCACAGAGAACATCCAGAGCCTGACAAAGGACTCAGTAACCATTGCTCTGGCATTTTCAACTGGAGAGCAACCTGTCCACACTGTGACACTCAGGAGGACACTGCACCTTCCTCTTCTGTCTCCAGCCCTTTATCCACTTCTGAACAAGAGTCCTCATAGTAGGAAGTGTTGATTTCATTCATTCTCTGTATACTACAGGCAGAAAAATCCTAATACTAGTTGCCCCCTTTAATCTCTTCTTGCTCTGAAAAATGATTTATGGGCAGGAGGATCCATGAGATAGTTTGCTTTTGACTGAGAATGCATTATCTCAGTCTGTATTACTGGAAAATAGGAACTGACTTTGTATCAGCTGAGGTAGAAAACATAAAGCCACAATCACCCAGATTTATTAGGTAGAAAAATTGTATAGAGTTATGAGATTTTTATTTCTTTTTTACCTGAGGTTAAATTTTAATGGTAACAATGTAACCATGATAAAGCAGTTACTGCAGAAGTAATATAAAAGTGAGTCAAAGTTTAATCTACAGAGTACCCTACCCAATGCAATATGAAACAAACCACTAGGTATGGTTTATAGGAATAGGTAAACCATGCGGCTTGCTTTAAAAAATGGCATGGTCAGGGGAGCTGCTTTTTAAGTTTCTTCTACATGCATTGTTCTATTCAGGTGTAAAAAGGAGGTTGAGTTTGTGAAAGATACCAAAGTGCTAACAGACTCTGCTTGTTTAAGGTGTTTATTGTGATGTTGGGAACAATAAGTGTACAGTAGTGTTTTGTTTGGCTTGTGGTCAGGATCCTCAAACACAGAGGCATTGGAACAAGGCTGACCCATCCCTACCTGTCGAGGATTATGGCTCTTACAACCAGTTTGGAATTGTCAGGTTTAAACACTGTGGGAAAAGGTTTCAGCCAGATCAAAGGTATCATGGTGTGGTGGTTTGACCTGGGCTGGACACCAGGTGCCCACTGAAGCCGCTCCATCATTCCCCTCCTCAGCAGGTCAGAGGAGAGAAAATAAAACTAAAAGCTCATGAGTTGAGATAAGGGCAGGGACAGATCACTCACCAATTTCCCTCACAGGCAAAACATACTTGACTTAAGAGCAATTAGTTGAATTTGTTACCAAACAAAATCGGAGCAGACTAATGACCTGTAAAACAAATCTCAAAACACATTCCCCCCACCCTTTCCTTCTACAGAGTAAAAGTGTAAAGAATTGTGATCAATACAGTTCTTCAACCTAGCAAGTTTCTTTTTCTTCAGAACAGATTTATAGCATTCTTTCGTCTCCAAATCTTAGTAAATTAACAATGATTATAATCATGATGATCAGGTGAAATGTACATAAGAATCTCTCTTTGTATATACTCTGTAAAATGAAGGTATCCTTCCTCTTCATTAAATGAAAAGTTGCTCACAAAATTGCACTGGATCTACTAATGCATTTGTGAAACATTCTAGATGCAAGTTGACAAGTATCTTTGATAAACTAACTTAGGAAGTATTTTTTTCCAAAATTAAAAGTCTATTAATCAAGTAGAAACCATATTTATTTTTAATATGAACATATTTCTTTTCACTGGCTTCTTCTCTTCCCCTCACTCTGATTTTAGAGATCCAAGTAAGTAATTTTCAATGTAGTTTATTACCTATAGTGAGCTTTCAGTTTAACTTTGGCTTGAAGCAGGGAGGAGGAATCTCAGACCAGTACTATGGGTAATTCTAGTTATTATGGGATACTTCAGACCTGGTGAAGCATTAAGTGATAGTGCTGAGATGTGAGAAAGGATTCAGAAATGGAATTTTGTAGACTATCCTTTTGTGTGAGTCTCTGGACTACCTGGGTTTTCTCTGTCCATCCACTTCTCTGGAACATTTCTGCAAATTCAGAGAACCTGCAAATCCTTTCTGCCCTTGGAGGTGGAATCTTGGAAAGCAATGTAATTTAAATTAATGGCTGTCATCTTCCTGAGGAAGTAAAACATGCTCTAATATGCTTAAACTCTTGAACTTTTGAAGCCAAAGCTCACTATATCCTGTATGTATTTCCTTTTGGTGATGATATGTACATGTAACATGCACGCTCATGATACATACATGCACATTTAAGGACATTTCATTTGCAGGGCAAATATTATACCTGGGTACAATAAGTTATATTAGCAAAAGGATAAAGTGAGTAAATTAGCAAAAGTAGGCTGTTACATTGCTAATATCACTGTAATATACAAGCCTGAAAGCATGGAAGATTAAATGCTTCAAAACTTAGCTTGAAATTACAATTTGTATTGAAAATTATTTAGTCACAGAAGTGTAAAATCATTGGTACTCAGATTGAGTCAGCAATAGCACAAGAGTGATAAGTTATGGGATATGAGGTGTTGCTCAAACTAGGCAGCCAGGCAGAAGATGGGGTAAAGAAGTCTGTGGAAAATTACAACAATGCAAAAATCAAACCACAGGTTCTGCAAACTGCAACACTTGCAAGGAAAATCAGTTCGTTGTTCTAGTCTGCACAGCACATTGGATACGATCCTGGATATAATGTAGAGAAATTTGGGTATAAACACTGCATAAAAACTGAGCATTTTGCTGGAATATGGTATGTTGCTTCCTGTAAAAACAGGTAAATAAAGTTACTGCTCCAGGCATGCCTCTTAACTCTGTACATAAATACAATGTACATTGTGTTAGGAACTTACATTTCTGCTACATCAGAAGGACAGACACAGGTGATTAATTTATGTCAAAGAGCAGTTCTGTGGTCTCTTGATTACCTGAATTCACTAACTTGCAATGCTTTAGAGGTTTGTCACTTGCTGACCCTCTACTATATGCAGTGAGTGATCTGGGGATACAATTTCTATGCCTGGTTTACTGTACAAGAACATGATTTTTACTCAAATAGTACCCTTGCTGTATTTCACACTGTGCATAGTTATGGGAAACATGGAAATACCTACTTGCTGTAATATTCTAGCAGCACTTCATGCTACACTAACAGACTAATGTCAGTGACTATAAAAGTACTGAAGAAAGGGTTTGTTCACAGAAACAAAATCCAGTCTTCTGTGTGATTCATACAATAGAAATATTTACATTTAAAAAATCAGAAGTCATATTTGCAAACTGCACAAAGACATGATTTACCCCTGCTATACTGTGTACTGTTACATGTGGTTGTACAAGAGCTGACAGAGCTACACAGCAATTAGCTCACTTGATGGATATCTCCACTTCAAACGGGTATGCTACAGACTTAGTTCCATGCCCAAAGCTCTTTAAAGAATGACAGCCACGTTTCTCAGTAATCAGTCTAAAGTCCGACATCAAAATAATGGTGTTTTATTGGGAAAGGTTTCTTAAGCCCTGTAGTACAGCCTTAGCTTTGCCTTTGTGTTGTATTACAGCACCTTGGCAAGGTGAGGTGGAAACTGAGCTTTGTCAATTGCCACTTCAAGTTGGCAGAATTCTCTTGGTTTTGTCCATGTCTCCAACAAGAGTAAAATTCAGAATGAACAAATACAATTACAAAAGTTTCAACTCACCATGATCACAAATATGTTCTGGCTTAATTTGTACAACGTGGTATGATTTTCTCCTTAACTGTGCATCTGCTGCACAACCGTTTAGATCAAAAATTTTTGAAGCTGCAAAGAAAGGAGGTAGTGAAATGCTGATTTGCAAACAGCCAGGTATTTATATTATTGCACACTACTGTGACTGCCACTGCCTCCAGTGTATACGTATGTGTATACGTATAATGTGTATGGACTCTTGCAAAACTTGCAGAAATCTATAGGACACTGAAAACACCATTGCATTTGAACCCAGACCACTAACAGAAACTGAGAAGAGCATTCCATGTTAAATACAGAAAAGCATATACTTTAGGGTTACAGATTTATGGCTTAGTGCTGTAATTTATAAAGAGCCATTAAGTATCCCTAGTTTAATAAGGCCAGCTCTACAAAAATGACACAGCATCTTGCCCACAAGATGCTTCCAAATCCCCTTATCCACCTCTGCCTATCCACTGTTTCAACTACTCTGTAATCCTTCCCCATCAGAAGGCTGCAGTTCAAGCTGGTCAGTGATTTGTTATTCGAGGGAATTTACAAATATACAGTGATAATTCCTCCATCTGGATTACAATTCATGTCAAGGGATTGTCAGAACAAAAGAGCAACTATAGGACCCCTATCATCAGTCTCCTGGCAAAGCAGCAGAGACTCGGCATCACCATTGCAGCCTGTCCCTTTATGTGATTCATTGTGGGGAAGGTTTGCTACTGATATCAAACACCTATTTGTTCACGCACCATTGACTTCTGCTTTGCCATCATCCTGAGAGATTGCCTCAATAAATGGCCAGAAACAGCATTTACGTCACAAGTAACACTTGCTACTGTAATTACTTTCCTGTCCACCCTCTCCCGCAGAGTGGAGCCCAGAAGAATTAGTATCCAATAATGGATCACAATTCATGCTCATAGAGTCTGAAACTTTTCTGGGGAAGCAAAGCTTCATACACAGAAGATCAAATACTTTAATTAAACTTTGGAAGAAAGGTGTAATGATTGCTGGGCAGAAGACTTCCTACAAACTTACACAGCATGTACTTTCAAAAGTGTAACACAGAAGATGCTTCCCAAATGACTGTATATGAAAGAGAAGTGAAAAGCTAAATGCTACTGTATTATGGATAAGCTAGTCTGCAGCAGAAGCATAACTGGATATAAAATGAAACAGCCTAATAGACGAAGGAAAATCACAAAACAGACAGAACTTACCCTCATGGTGCTAAGCATCTGCAAGCATCTCGCTTGTGAGAATATAAAATCTTTGATTCTTTTAAGTAGGAGAATCAAAGTGTTGCTTCTCAAGACTGCCAGAAAAGGAAAAAGAAAAAAGAAAAAACATCTTACACCTCTGAACTACCCAATAAGACAGGTCAAAATGCCTTCCTGACTAACCCAGAAAACACAGCTTATCTGCTGACAACAGGGCATACACAACAGTTCCCAAACAAAAAACACAGAAGGAAATTAAGATTATTTAACATTCTGCTAAATCCTGATTAACCACCTCCAGGCACTGTAGACCATTAGCTAAATCAGCATAAAAGCTTAGCTTTCAATTTTAATAATTTTGTCACAAATCAGTTTGCCTGCTTGGTCCCTAAGCACGTGACTGCCTAGTAAGTGGCTACATAGCTGCTGAGACAGTAGATAATAAAGGTACCGTTTCATTATTACATGTATGCAACATCTGTCACAACAGGCATACATAGCCTTGCAGTAGATGCTTGGAAGGTGCTGCTTACAAGTCTGGCAGGCTGCCCTCTCTCTGCAGGTGCCCAGAATGGAAACTTTCTGGCTTGCTGCTGCCACTGCTGTGACCCGTCACAATACACATCCTTTTACCGAGGAAAAAACAAACATACAAACAAGCCAACCTGCAAACAAAGAAACAAAAGCTCAGATAAACATTTACATTATTCTCTGTGAAAAAGAAGATACAGAAGTCAGAGAGAGACACGGGGTGAGACCTTACAAGGATGCAGTCTTTTATGTCTGGTTTCTAAGAATTTTAGACATCTGTTACATTTTTGCCTAGTGTCTTCCCAATGATATTTTTCAAGTATGTTTGAGATCAACAAAGACATATCAAAGACATTGTAAACTCTTGCAAGTCTATGAAAACTGGTAACTGGATACACAACAGACTGATAGATGTCCAGATGGAAAAAAATGAGTAATTAGGTAACATTTTTTAATTATACTCCAACAAATCAACACATGAGAAATCTCATATGTGACCCTTCAAACAGAGCTTACAATCAATTGAAAGGTTCAAATCCAGAGAAATTCCAGTTTCAGTTTCTTATAACACATTGTTCCTGAAAAGAAGAAAACTATTTCAAAGAGTACATTGCACTGTTCTCAGGTATAGCAGTCATCTTTGACAACTCAGTGTTCCACAGGAGGATTTGAAAACCTTAATTTGTCATTTTAAAAAATAACAGGCAATGCCTTGATGGCCTTACCACCATGGAGCTGTGAACAAATACTGATATTAATGGTCTGAGCACGGCTGTTAATATTGGTATCAGAAAACCACAGCCACTCTGTTGGCTGCAATGCATTGCCTTCTGCCATTCCTCATAATCTATCATTGAAAGTGGCATTAAAACATCAGAAAGTAGACATAAGTAATGCTATAATATCCTGGCTAGCAGCAATCATATTTTGTTATGATATTCAGTTTATTTTGTCAAACTATGTCAGCAATCACTGATTTGAAATATCCATTAGGCTTAGAGGGGACACACATCTACACAGAGATAAAGATAACAATTTTGTGCCAGGCATTGATAAGCTATTTACTGCACCACAAATCAAAGGAAGTATTTTCACTGAAGAACAGATATACCATTACAGCAATCACCAAACATCTGCCTCATCCAGACCAGAGAGGCACACAAACACCCAAACGACTTGAATGATCAACTGTCTGAGTACAAAATACAAGTTTAAAGGAAAAAAATCTACTGTGTTAACTACTGTGTTATTCTGGGATAAGTACTTTCAAATCATGGATTACTCCACCATACTTTCAGTGGCTCATCTGAAATTAAACAGAAATTGTAGCCTATTCAGTTCATATTAGGTCCCAGCTCCTATCTCTTTTGGTTGGAAACCACGTGTATAAATACTGAGGGGGCGGGTGGGGAGAGGAGTTGTGTTGGAAATTAGGCTTTGGTCACCATTATTTTCGCCCAAATCATAGGTGGTCTGACTTTTCATCCTCTTAGGACTTGACTGCCCATCCATTTTTGAGTGTTGTCCTAAAGTACTGATCCCATTCTTAGCATTGACAAGACAAGCCACAGCACTGTGAACAAATACCTAAGTGAAGAGTCACCACTATAAATTACACTTCAGTCATATTTACAAGGACAAATTTCTTTCACAAGTTCTTCTTTTGAGTCTTTGCTGGTTTATCCACTTGACCAAATTGACTCTTTACTTGAATCGAACAAAATACTCAGTGGTAATCCAGTTTCGCTAAATCTGAGATTCCTGCATAAGGGATGTAATTAGTAACAAGGCACCCCTGGGAGGAACTGTCTCAGCTAAGGATATCTTCGGATGGTGATGTGACTCTAACAGGTTTTTACCCCTCTCTTCCTACAGAGGCACACCCCTGAGGAGAGTTGCAAAAAATTTCCATCTATTCAGATTATTGTGTCCTCTCCCTTATTTGAGCTAGGTTACTGTTTGCCAGAAATGTCAAATCTCTTCCAGCGATGCCCTAAATTCTACATTGTGAGAACAGATGTTTCTTAGTGTCAGGGAGAAGCTTTCATCACAGTTTTTAACCTTTCAGCTGTGGCCATTTTCAAAATGAAAATGTCTGCCTGTGCAACAAAAGCTGTGCTAACATTCTGAAGGTTAAGGTTACATACTGTGAAATTCAGACATCTTTTCTTAAAATTTATTATAGCAGCTTTAATATAATCTCTTTCTCTTGCACAGCATGACAAGGACTTGCTCAACTATCAGCTTAATTAACTGTTAATTAAAATTAAAAAGCTAGATTTTGAAGTACAATTCCTCCATGCTTTCAGATTTTACGACTTAAGTTTTGATTCAAGCCTGCCCCTTGGTTTGAATTTGTTGAATACTGTTAATGTTCCCTTCATTTCAGTGAAGGCAGAAACTGCCTTTATCTTAATGATAAACTGGAAAAAGGAAAAAAAAATGAGCCTTGGCATTCTTTCCTTTGCTTTCATACTGGGCAATTTTGAAAGCTTACTTTAAAAGTAAAAATGCAGTTTTTTAAAGGTTGGTTGAGGTAGGGCTTTATGTCATTAAAAAAAAACATGTCTGCTTCCTCACTGGGAGATTAGTATTTTATCAGCCAGTCAAATGAGTCTTCCTTCCTTTTTTTTTTTTTTTTTTATGTTGTGATATATAAGGCTGTAAAGCACAGAACACAAACTTTCCTGTCCCTGGCCATGCACACTCTGACTTTCCTCCTAATAACCTAATCTTCTGAGAGTGATTCTAGTCTGGGCTTTCTTGCAATACATCTGCGATCTAGTTATAAGCTAGAAAGGGAATTAATTGTGGTAGCTCCAAGCTACAGCTTTTCTTCTCTGGCAGACTGGCAGCTGGTCCTTTTTATAGAGTATCTCATAGGTGCCATTGAAAGGGGAGGTCCAGAAGTCCCTCATGCATGTTTCTGGTTTTATTGCAGTAACAAAGTTCAGACATCTGTCAGGTATTACCAGCGAAGAGATGTTCAGTGGTCTGTTCAGCACAAGTGGATCAGGGATGCACAGTCCTTAAATGCACTAAGCAGCAAAACACTGGAAGAACCATTTATCTGGACTACAGTCTGGAAACAGCCCTCAGTCATATACCAGGGAGACACTCGAGGAGATTTCTTTCCTACAAGGTCTCTCCCATTCAACAGGGTTCACAAAAGAGCCCATGCTGCTGTAAGGGTCCACCAGCACTGTGGTCTGCTAGGCTACCTCCACCTCAGCTCACTGTGAGAAACAAGCTAGAGAATTTCTGCCCTCCCAGAATAGTTGTGCTACCTCTCAATTTTTCATCATTCTTACCCAATGCCCCATCAAAAAGAAAGATCTCATACAAGAAAAAAAAGCAAGTTCCCGTTCTTTTATGCATCATGGGATGAATGAGGAGAAGTGCAGGTCCCCCAACCAGTATGTTCAGTCAATAACCACATGTCTAGTGAGGTAGAGCATTTCTCAGAGCTGTAAGGAAGCAGAGGCTGTAACCAGAAGTCTTTGTGATTGTGGTACAAAAGACAGCACTGCAGCTCTTCTCTCTCTCTGCCTCTCAGAAAAGAGAGGCAAATGGTGATAAACTGGATGCTAACACACCCTCCCTGGGCACTTTTGTTACTGCCTGTTGCCTGTTCAGCTTCAAGTTCTTTATCCCTCCCAGCTGGCCTGACTCAGCTATTCTCTGTTCAAGTTTTCTCTCCTCAGCCAATTCTCAGTTCTCTGCCCAAACCCTCACAGGGTCCTCTAACTCTCTCTTTGGTCACTTCTCTTCCCTGCTCTTAAGAGATCCAGGAGCATTAACTGTATTTTCCAAAATTACTGTAGCAAGCCTTTTTCTATCATTTCATGTAAGAAGCCATGCAGGTTTAATCATCAACCTCAAGTTCCTTGAATTATCTATAGTACCTACAGATTGGTCAATATTTTCTTCAGAGTACTCTGAGATGAACCACCAAAAATTAGAAAAAGGTGAAAATTAATGTGACACTAAGACAGGAGCATAAAGAAAGGAGAAAAAAATATAGTAACAGAGCTCAAAAAGAGCAATGAGCTTAACTGTCATCTAATCAGCCTAATGTGATCCAACAGAAACACTTTAGAACTAGGAATCTTAATATGTGCTGAAAGATAACTGAGCAAAATTCCCTTTGACATGACTGGAAATAATTAGGGCTTCTCTCCTAAGAAAGGAAACCTCACTGGTTCCTGGGGAAGGTATACTAGTTTTTTTCTGCCTGTTATAATTCTTTTCTTTACTACATTTGGGGACAGTAAAAACACACCACAAGGCCACTGTTACCTACAAAATGGGAAGCTCAACCCCATAAATTTGAAATTACAAATTTATCACCTAAGCATAGAAAAATAGATATTTTAAGCTAACAACTAAAGTACAGTTCCTTAGTGGCATTATGTCACTGGATGGCTTTTATAGGCATTAACTCAGAAATTTTGCTATACAGCACTAGTAAACTTCAACATTGTACCAGTGGGAACTGATTGCAGGGTGACTGCAGTCACTCCAGTGGGCCTCCACAAGTACTGATACCTCACACATTGGGAAAGGTTCTTGTTCTGTATTTATACGGGGGCAACAGAAGAAAATTTTGCCCTTCTGTTTAATGATATATCATAATTTTTCCCCCTTTCCGTCAGGGCAAAAAGAATTCTTCAGATTTCAGAAAAACTGTACCATAAAGTCAAGCAATCCCATTCTTTCAATACCACTGAAAGAAAATTAAAAAAAAAAAAGGTTCATCCAGGCAGTCATGTTTACACTTCCATAAATTTTTATCTTCTGACTTTGCACTCAGGTACCTCCCAGTATCGTGCCCTTAAACTAGTCCTTATGAAACAAATAATTCCTTGACACTAGTGACACAGATGGATTATAAACAATTTGTACTTGAAACAGAGGCACTAATACCATCAATGAACCCATGTGAGGTTTTTTTGCCTTTTGCTTCTGCAAAGCACTTACAACAAAATACCTTGTTGTCAGTTCTGACCTCTTTGAGAAATGCAGTGATGAAGTGCTGAGGTCATTTAACCGAAAAGGTAGCATCAAAATATCTAAAAATGCAGTGACTCTTATAAGGAAGCAAAGTACCAAGTTGCTTAGCAGAAAATAACAATGCAAAACAAACCAGCCTCCTTCTCAAGTGGGTATTTTAATGGTGGCTGTGTGACTAGAATTGTTCTAAAAGACCTTCTTATTTTTTCCAGAGGGATGAAAAATACTGTGGCTTGGAATATCAGCAAATAGTAGTACTAATTTCCCATACTGTTAATACAATTTTGTTTATCTGAGACTGCAAAATCAGGAAAGATTAACCTGTAAAACCCAAATTCTGATCCCAGCCTTTGCATGATCTGTATCAGCTGATTCATCTCTCCTAACCTGTTTATTTAACAAAACAAAGCTCTAACACTTACAGGTGTTAAGAATTAGCACTAACTATGAGACTGCTCTGCCAATAAAATGCAATCTAATGTTTTAATATCTAATATGCAATGAATGCTAATTGCTTTCTGGTTTGGATCCTGAAATGTAACAGTCTATCTGGAGCACATCTCCAATGCTCCACATTTCGTCAGGGCCTTTTAGCCAAAGAACACAAGTCTGGACTTGAAAGTTGGGATGCCAATGCCTCATCACAATCCCAGGACTGACATCCAAATATTTGTGTACTGCTTGTGCCACTCTGGTGATAAAAGACATGGTAATACATTTGCACTGCTAGGTTTTTTACTGTGGATAGCATCAGTTCTAATCAGTGAACTATCCCATTTATTTTCACAGTCAACAAATCACTCATTCTATATATCCAAAGAACAATTAATGCCTGTAGTCATTCTTTACTCATAAAATGTAATAGAATCACAATTTTGTTTCTGACAACTTTTTGAAGGTTATTAACCACGTTACTTCTAAGTGGTTTGTCTATGCTATTCAGCCTCCCTGGTTTTCACTTCTGCTCCTGCCTGACAGTTTTCCAGAACAGTAATTATCAGCAGATCCACAGCAGCAGCATTGTGACCATTAAAAATGCTACAGTTCAGAGCAATGTATTTAAGTACTCACCAGAGCCATGCTTAAACTGGGCGTACCACTCAGGTATTTTTACCAGCCTTTCATTTCAAATGTTTGATAAAACCTTTTCGTCACAGTTCCTACATATTTTGCATTTTGAAGTAAAAGGCTTTTTATTCCTACATCCTCTATGTGCCGATTAGTTATTCAAATCTAAATATTCTTAATCTGTATTCTCTGTTCATAACACCCAGTAGTATCGGCAGTTGTTTCTTGTGTTCATCAGAGCACAGTACATGAAATTTATGTCTTAATGGCTGCTAAAGTCTTTCTGGGAGGGTATACACCACTGGCTAATGTGATTCTTTGCAAAGTAGCTCGTTCCCATTGTAACAGATTCAGTTCGTAACCGGGCAGAAACACCAATTAACTGTAGTGGGTTTGTTCACATTTTTTATCTTCTGTGAGATAAGAATTAAGAGGAATGCAAACTGGCTCCAAACTTTAAAGAATATGAAAAAGTTTATTACTAACAGAATTTAAAATAAAAAGAAATAGTAAGAAATTAAAGCAAAACCCCCTTTTTCCTCCAGCACTTCCCCTTTTTACCCAACTCACACAAAGGATAACAAATTATGATTTTGGTCAGAATTACAGCTCTTAAAAGTCTCTCCACTATTTAATGAAAAAGGGTTTTCTTTTGCTTCACATGGTTTCCAAACTGCTCAAAGGGCAATAGACCCACCCAGAAATTCTGCTGCCATGAAAAATGTCTNTCTGCAGCTCCATCTCCTCTGACTTACTTTCTCTTTCCCTCTGACCTTGAAGTCACCATGATTTTCTTTGGGCTTTATGTTGGAGAAAAAGCCTCTTTCTCTTTATGTGGCTGGCTGCTCAGCTCGACTCCAGCTACACTGGTCACAGAACGCTCTATCGGCTCCCGCCAGGATCTGCGTGGGGCTGCGTGAGGGAGGAGGGCTCTCCAGGCGTTAGGAGCCGTGCCGGGTGGTATCGGCTGTGCAGCAGCTCCATGGTTGTTTCTTAGCTGCCCGTGGCTCTGAGGGGGTTCTCCCACCGCTACTCGGGGCCGTGCCTGGGCACCAGGGAAGGAGCAGGCCCAGGGCACTGGGCCCATTTCCTCCCCGGCGGGAAGCTCGAACACCAAAGGGAACTTCCCGCATTTCCATGCACTTTAAATATGTAAATTTTGAGAAGCGTTATTGGTCTAAATGACTGTCCATCAACTCGGGTTCAAACCACCACACCCATATATTCATGACTACTACCCATGATCTTGGGTTTGGGCAAAAAACAATTAAATACTAGGACTGTGTTGTCCATTTGGAAACTTTGTGCAAACTCCCACCAATCTCAAGCTAAAACATGGCAATTTAAAAATTTTTAATTATTACTAAATCCCTGAGCAGTGTTGGGCATGTTTTCAAATCTGGGGTCAATGACTAATATCTAAAGCCTACAAAGCTCTAAACCTTATTTAATGTACATTTCTCTGTCTGAAGTGGAAGTCCAGCTCTACCTTGAGACATAAAGTTTGAGCAAGTTAGAAGTAGTAGTACAATACCAACTGGATCTAATAAGAAGCTTTTTGTTTTAGCCACTCTTAGCAGTGAACTAAAGATATATAACCCACTTTCTTCATATTTGTAGCTGTGTCTCTTTGGCACTTTGACCATGCATTTCAAATGTTCCAGTGGTGAGGGTGGATGAACAGGAATGATGGATGGTCGACTCTCTGATAGATAATGCCACTATTTTCCATCTCCAAAACTGAATCCAACATAATTAAAGTTTCTTTTCAATATTCTTTTTTTCCTCTCTGATGCTCACTGCCTTCCATTTCCCCCAACTATCATGATTTTTCCCAATATACAGTGGGCACTATTTATCAAAAATGACACTCTTAGATAAAAGCAGCTCCAGAATGTAAGTGCCTGTAGACCTCACTTCACTTGCCTTGGCCAGGCTTTCTATGTAAACCACGATTCCCAGTCACTCTTTGAGTCTTTTGCACTGCTGTCTTTCTGCTGCTGCAAATTGTTTACCATGAAACATTAAATAAGAGCAGCCTCACCCTGGAAGTTTCTGAAGTTAATTGAAAGGGAATAGGACAGAAATTTTCATTTCCACATTTGGTTATTTTTATCCTTTCTTTGTTTTCTTTGGTTTACTTTATCTTATCTTACCCAAGTGTCTGTATAAAATATATCACTCAAATGTATGAGGGTTTTTTCCCCAGAATGACCTATGGTTCTATGAGATTATTATTTCAGAATAGAATGGAATTCACAGAGAGGCAAATGAAATTACCATGAGCAATGCTCCCACTAAATGAAGTGTTTTCCTTGCAGTCAGCTCAGGTTTTTATATTTCTCACCCTCATTAAGTATTGAGTATAAGAGAACTGAGTATTTGGTGGTGCACTAGGGAGAAGGGGTAAGCATCCTGTGTCTGACACATACACACATTACACTCATGAAAGATTCAACAGGTATTTCCTTAAAATACGTGTGATCCCCTGGCACCACAAATAGCTCTAAATCTAGCAGTTGTCTACCAGATGCTTTCCCACATTCTCCAAATAACTTTAAACACTGATGGTCACAAGCATGTCAAGGGTAGTTCTGATGAATAAATATGCAGCAATCACAACACTTAGGAGTTATGCCCTGTCCTAGGTTACAGTGTAAGATGTAACCAAAAGTATATATTGTATTATCATCTTCTCAAGCTGTTAAAGCAGGTGGGGCAGTGCTCGTTATCTCCTACCCCTGATAACTCCCTCCAGGCGCTATCTCTGTTTAGTGGGCAATCAAAGACCCACCCCATGACTCATGGAATTGCATCAGCCCACTGTGAGATGCTCCGCCCAGGGGGAGGAACCAAGCATTCCCATCTGGATATAATCTGGGATTTGGAACAGCACAAGGAGCTCTTACCTACTGGATTCCCAGAGGAGAAGAGCTATCACTGGACCTTCAGGTGAGGGCTAGACTGTTTCTACAGGATCACCACTTCAACAGGACCACTTCATCTGGACTGCTACTGCCACCCTCACTAACAAGGTGTCAGGTTGTATCCTGACTCTGTCAGTGTTCTTGTACTATTGCATTTATTTTAATTTTCCTATTAAATTATAATTCTGACTTGTGATCTCTGACCGGTTTGTTTTCAAACTAGTACAAGCCCGTAAATAACTTTGGGATTTTAAAAGCAGACAGGCTTGACAGTGGTCTTAATTTTCTGAATGTGATTCTTCAAAATTCCTGAAATCTAGAATTCTTAAAGAGGAATGCAGGTGATTCCATGTCCATTTTATGCATCTAGTATCCAATCCTGTAAAGCGTGGAATAACACTGAGATAATATCACAATTTTCAACTCTCAAAGCCACTTCAAAACCTTGAGAGACTAGGCCTTTGGAAAACAGACATCACGATAAAGTAATGGCAGCTGAAAACCTAAAAGGAAATGTTGATTCTAAACAAAACCTTTCTGGAATATATGGAGAAAACACCTTTCTCAGCAGTCATCCTGGAAACTCCTAATGGGTCATTCTTTGCCCCACTTACAGACCTACTTTGCTATCTTGGTCTAACATAAAGACAAACTACTTTGCATGACTGTTGTCTGTCATTTGAGTTTATCTCACTGTACGTCATCTGTGATGACAATTGCACATTCACAAAAGGGAGAATCCTCAGTTGCTAAGTGTAGGTGGCAAGTTATTATCACTGTCTTAGACTGTTCTCTGTCTGATTAAATATACAAGACCTGCAGTTTTCTAGCCAGAAGGTGAGTGCTTTCCATAACTCTGCAATAGGGATAAAGCACAAACTTCAACAAGTAGGAACTGCTATGAGCAAACATAATGAGGAGCCATGTGAAAAGTTCAGACACAAGAAAAAGAGGAAACTTAGAGTTAACAAACAAAACAAAAAATCCTAGAATTGTCTGGTCTTTTCCAACGTAAATGATTCTAAAATGTGACAGGATTTTCTTAAAGCAGCATTGTTTTCCATCAATATATTTGTTTTGGTTAGACATGTACTAGGCTGAATTTACAGCTGATGAGAGCTGGGCCAAAGACCTCTAAGACTGCAGGAAAACAGGAACACATCATCATCACCCAAAGCTCTCACTCCTGTGAAGGAAATGGAGGCTGAAGTACTTTGTGCTCCATTTCAACGGGCAGAAACTTTCGCCAGAAAATGCTTTTCAGCATTGAAACTTCAACAACAAAAAGGGCAGAATCATTTCCAGTAAACTGCTCCATGCAGAAGTTCAATTTGCTATCAAAAATCAAAACTACTTTTGTTGCCCACAAAAATTCCCAAAACCTAATCGTTTTGCCTCAGGCCACCTGAAAGGCTGAATGAGAAGTAAGTCTCAAAATTAAAACAATGAGGATTTTGTTATTTCTGATGGAAAACATTTCAGATATAACTATCCTTTAAATGTAAATGAGACAATTAGATATAAACCCAACTTTCTTTTTGTTTTAAGAAGGTATTTTCTTCCTTTATCAGCCAAGCTAGTTCTGTAGCAGATCAAGTGTCATACTGTGGGCAAGAAGATTATTTCCTGCCTTGCTAGTTTTAAAGCAGCCTTTAGATGCACAGCATGACAGCATCTTCATTAGATTGCTTATCTAGAGAAGAAATACAAGCCTATTCACCTGAGTTTTCTGTAGGCCTCCCTCCACTTTCAGAAATTTCAGGGCTTTTAAATCCAAGCCTACCAATGACACTTATTGGCTTGTTCTCTTGCCTAAACTATAAAAAATAATAAACTGTAGGGAGCTGGCCTTTCTGGCATACCTCCTCATAGTTTTCTACCTGAGACTGTACTGACTCTTGGTGGCTAGAGAAAGAGTAATTCTTAAACTGTTCATAAACACATGCATCTCTAAAACTTACCTCAAACACAAGTCAAGTGGTGACCTTCCAGCAGTCACGAAAGCGGAGCAGACAGCTAAGAGGGTGAAGATCTGCCCCTCAGATAATTAGATGTCATACAAGAAGCAGCCAGCAGCCACAGCCCAAAAATAAATGCCAATTATGAGGCCTCCACATTCAACAAACTCAGTTTATTCACATACAAACAGGGGAGTTTTGCATTAAAATTCCTTTTTTTCTCTCTCTTTTCTTGTGCAGCACGGGTTGTTTATTCTAACTGTAAATTCTAAGGACAGGTATCTTGGCTGAACTATGGCCTCAGTCCCTACATGCATTTCTGTTCTCATAACCTCTTTTTATTCATGCTTTTGTATGTTTGGAATACTTTCTATTTCATCTCTACCAGTCCTCGTGTCTCTATTCCATCCAAGTCCTTACCTTTCTGCCTGCTTTGTGTGTAGCCTTCTGCAACTTTTTCTCAGCAGTCTGTTTCAGCCATCCATTCTTATACAGTCTATTTCTCTGGGGATTATCGCATGTTCAGACCAAAGAAAACCAAATACGATTTTAGGACTGGCTGCACAGACAGGTTCTGAAAACTTGCAGTTTCTACTAGCTTCAATAAGAAATAAGCCTGTTCAACAACATAGGATTTCAGTTCATCATTACTTTAAAAAAAGATCCTTATCAGCAGAATCCTAAATGCATACCTGGTAGAGTGTAATCCTACAAAATCTGAGTATTCTCAGGTTGGATATAATTTGTAATATCAAAACATCATAAACAAAAAGGTAGTTATTCTTTTAAAAAGCCAGTAATCTGAGAATGCTGTGTTAAAATTCATCACATACACTGGTTTCTTTTTCGTGATTCCTTAGGCATGCATATCTCCCAGTGCTGTTTCTATTTACTGTGTCTCACTTCATTCATTGTTTACCAAATGCTTACACCTCAGATCCCTCCTGGTGAATTTTTTGTAACCCTGTGCTGTTGACTATCTTAGCTGTGCTCTTTACTTGCACAGATTTTCAAGTATTTTGTTCTTCAAATACACAAATTTTGATCATGTAAAAATTTTCTTGGGGTCTCAATAGCATATTTCCAAGATGAAATGTTCACTTTTATATTAATTAAGCAAGAGCATACTGGCAACTGCTTGAAAGAAATGGAAACCACACACAGGACCTTTCTAAACGGGAAGTCCTTCCTTCTGCAAAACAGAAATAACCAGAAGAAAACTGGAGGGAAGCTTCCCTCAGGGAGAGAGTTTGCATGGAAGCAATT
The DNA here is from genome assembly GCA_013397175.1 of Platysteira castanea. Classification (NCBI taxonomy): domain Eukaryota; kingdom Metazoa; phylum Chordata; class Aves; order Passeriformes; genus Platysteira; species Platysteira castanea. The sequence continues at coordinate 243,751 of VYXC01009344.1, read as the reverse complement.
TACTTAGGTGTGAGACAGTCCCACAGTTTTCAAAGGTCAAAAATTACTGCATTCCTCCATGATTTTTTCCTATATATAGAGAGACTGAAAATGTTTTAAGAATAACAGTGGGACCACTGTCCTGGCTTTGGTAATGGCCTGTTTAAGTCCTCTTGCCCCTCTTTCTTACCTACTCTTTCGGGTTTATCTTGTCATAGTATCCAAAAGGAGAGGTGAAGCATATTTTCATTTTGGAGGTAAATATCCTGCAGGGTTCTGAGGTTTTAAGCTTAGATAATTTACCGTGCTCTATTCATCCATCTTCTATCCGCTGTGTTTGTTTGAAAAGCAAAAATCATCAGAGCATAACCCAGCTGCATTTTGTGTTCATAAAAACAAAGTTTCACTCTTTGTTAATGAGACTGAAACTCCCATTACGACAAAAGTGCAGAATGCATATGTACAAAATATATTTCAGGATGTCTGACCACCCTTTAGTTTCTCTTTTTCTATCCTAAAATTACATTTTTACATCATATTTCATTCAGCCCTGGACCTGCAAAATTTTCACATATGCTTATTTTTAAGCACTGTTAATAGCTCCAGTGTTATTGAAGTAAGTCAGACTGCAGTTTTATAAACAAGTAAAACTTTGCAGGACCAGGGCCTAAACCTAAAATAATACATGGCTTCCTCCTTCAATGCTTTTATTCTTCCAAATTGTTCTTTAATTCCTCTGTTTTTCATCTCTAATCAGTATCCTCAGATGACCAGTATGGGACTGATTAGCACATGAAGAAGCATCATTAAAGTCTAGCTTTATGTTCTGCATCTAATTTAACCTAAGAACTGTCTTATAAACCTCTGTTTAACTTTTCATCAGATCAATTTTTCTCATTTTAGAGTTCAAAGGTTTTATCCCTCCAGAACTTACAACAGGAAATTATTATCTCTACAAAGCAGATAAGAGGTGTCTACAGGGACACTATTGTATCTCTTGGCACTTTGGGGGAATTCACCGTTCCACTGTGTGTAGATATATACTTTGCACTTAAATCCCTTCTCTGGTCTCAAGTGCATGTTAGACATTGCATTCATGTTTACTGCCACTTTGTGCAGGGTAATTGTAGGCTGTTTAATAGCCATGGTATTTCAGCTTGGAGGTGGCTGCACTTTGGGTATGCCAGAGTGCATGTCTGAATGTTGTGCTTTGCTGTTTTGCAGGAGTAAAGATGTTACAAATGTTATATAGCCATGTATTTGAAGAGAGTTATAAATACATTCTAACAATTCTTATCTCAAATGAATTTACAAGATTAAAAGCTAGTTAGAGAGATAAGATCATAAGCTAAGATATGATCATAGGCTAAGACAGGAAGAAAGGAGGTGAGAGAGAAAAGATAATAGAGATGAGACACAAACAGATGAGCTAGAGTTATGGAGCACTCAGCAGATGAAGCTCCAAATAAGACAAATTCTTGTTGCTGCACTACTAAAACTATGTGATAATAACACAGCCAGTGTGTTAAAGTGCAGAGGGATCCAGAGTCATTTTTACTGGCACTGTGTGCAACAAAAGGAAAGCAGGTGAACATAACCAACCAAAATTTCTGAAGGTGAAATCATGAGCACAGAAAGTACCATCATTAAAAAAACAAATACATAGAACACCAGGTAGGAATCAGTAAAATTACAGCATCTCCAGAACCTGGACAGGAGATAACATAAGAGTCAAGACACTCAGAAAATTTAGAATGAAAATTTAAAAGTGAAAAGCAGGACTATTGGAAGCTGGTTTAAAAGCAAACTAGGGGAAAATCAAAATCAGAGAAACTGGACAGGAACCTGAAGGACTTCAGAGGAAAGAGGTGTATAGCAGAGGCCTAGAGAAGATGAGTGGCACATAGGCAGCAGTTCTGTACATGTAACGCTACACTTTATGGATATATGAGTATGTAACATATTTCTGAGTAGGTAACACTGCGTTCCTAGTACAGTCAAAGGATGGTCGAGCAGGCAAGCAGATCACAACGATACAGACAACGAGTAAAACTTGGCAGGTAAAAGAAATGAGTCTGTAGAGAAATTAATTAGAGCATTATGACAGTGGTAGGAAAAGTCACAGCTAAAGGGGTTTTTTTGACGCAGTAAACCAATAATTATCCAAGGGGAAGATGGGTAACAAAGATTTGGGGATGCTGAGAAATTTAGAATTTTATCAAAAGAAGAGGAGAGGGGCTTTCCTCTATTCATATTTATATGAATAAAAGAGATCTTGGAAATAAGCATCCTAATAAAAAACTATGTTCGTGTCTCACACTCCACGAAGAAGTAAATGAATATTGGAACATACAGAAAAGAAAACCAGACAATGAGGAGGAACTTGGTCAGGAAACATGCAGCAGCTAAACCCAGTAGTTAAGTGAAAGCACATGAATGCTTCTCTAAACATCAGTCAGGAAGAATATTCATGCAGATAAATTACTCTAATGTGTTGAAAGAAAACCTCCTCTATAATTACAGAAGTTACACTGAGCAGAAATTCATGCTAGGAGGAAGCTCTGCCAGAAAATTGTTTATGGTATAGCTGGTTAAATGTTTCTCTGTCTTGAGAGAAGTCAGTCGTGATTCTGCTTTCATCAGCATCTGCTCTATCAGAACAATCTTCTGAGTTTTAAAATGTATTTACTGCTTTCTAACCTCATAAAAATCATGTATTCTTTTATTCACCTGTAATATTATTTGTCTGGGCACTAGGTAGTCCCATATCTAATCCTTACCAATTGTTTGTGCACTCCAGTGGTAGGATGGAGCAACCATCTCCAAAGCTTAATTCTTCTCCTGTACTTTATCTGGAGTTTGGATGAAAATACATTTCCTCTTGCTACATATTTCTGATTCCTATTTATAGAAATAAAAGTTGGGGAAGTTTTTTCTCTGAGATACTTTATGCTCATGTTCCACAGGGCTGACTACTAGCTATGCTTCTGTGTTATTCTCATGAACCATTTCTTCCAGGTTTTAATGAGTTACCACAGTTAGATTGCTGTAATTTCCCATATTACCACCAGAAAAGTTAGTGAAGGTAAACCGTCCCAAAAACATGATAACAGCTTTTCCATGCCAATATGCCTTCAGTTGAGAGGTCAACCTTAGACACATAATTTGTATGTTTAGAGGGATACTTCTCCTCACTTTCAGGTGCAAGCTTCAAACTGTTCTGTCTCTGAGGGAGAAAACTAGCAGGTAGAGCATCTCAGGAGTGCTAGCCAGGTTGTGCACGCAAACAAAAGGCTGATCCAGGGAGTGAAACAGTGGTTACACTGACACTTAGTGACAGTAACCACACAGGCATGTACATCAAAAGGACAGTAGCTCAGTCTGCCCAGCCTGGTTTCTCACTATGCATGATGTGCCATATCCACTGCAGATTCAGTATAGTGTTGATGTCATCTCCAGTCTCCTCACTCTCATCCTCCTTCTCAACATGGGGCAAAAACCCAGGGGTGACTCCTCCAATGTACTTTCCTCTTCCCCTGAAACAATTTCTTCACTTCATACTGTGCTTTCCCATTTTTAACTGTACTGCCACATCTCTTCCTCCCAGTGCCAAAAGGAGACCCAGTTGCCATTTTCACAAAATAATAGAATGGTTTGGGTTGGAAGAGACCTTAAAGATCATCTTGTTCCAACTTCCCTGCCGTGGGCAGGGACACCTTCCACTAGACTAGGTCGCTCAGAGCCCCATCCAACCTGACCTTGAACACTTCCAGGGATGGGGCATTCACAGCTTCTCTGGGCAACCTGTTCCCAGTGTTTCAACGCCCCCACATAAAAGAATTTCTTCCTAAAAATTTTCTCCTCCCTTCACATAACAGAAGCCTTGATTTAAACTTTGTTGAGAACCTAATTGTCAGGTTGTGTGTTTTGAAGGCTCATCTCCACAAACACAAACAAGAACAGGAGTACAATGCCAAGCATGTGAACACCAGTAACTTGATAAGAGAAAAGGGAGCCCCCTGCCCTGACTTCTCTCAAGAGGAATGATCAGTCCCACTGTCCAGGTGTTAAAACCCTTAGTCTGAGTCAACAGGAGCAGTTCCCCAGACAACCTTACAAACTGAGGGGGTGGTAGTTACTGCCTAAAGGGGTATGGGATTCCTTACAGGATATGGGGGAATTGTACTGAAGGGACAAACCAGTCCAAGCAAATTACTGGAGAGACAGTGAGGACTGGGCTCAGCTGAGAGACTCATTTGCAGGGTGCATGTCTGTGGGTGACATAACTGAAGACTAAAGGATCCAAAGGTCAGCTACTTGATAGACAGCGTATCTAAGGTCATCCACAGTGCATGTCTGCACTCATGCTTGTGTCTTCATGGGGCTCTGAGTCCCAGCAGGAATGCATGCTTCACCTTGCTACTGGCCAGATCTGTGAGGATGGAGCTGCAGTGGCCTTGCCTCAAAACTCTTTCTGCTGAGCACACAGCCATCCAAGGAGGGCAGGCTGTGCCCTACACTCCCAGCTACAAGAATCAGCGTGTAAAAGTCCAGTGCATCAGACTGACGACAAGGCTAACTCAGGCAGTGCCACACATCTGGCTATTACACACACACAGTGTATTTGCACATGAACAGTAGCCACTGCTCCTTATGCTTGCAGAATATACTTTATGTTTTTAATTTGTAGCCAGATTTTGTCTATTTACACAGATCCATATTATATGACATAACTACTATTTCCTGGACCATACTGACTTAGGACACTCTCCAAAGGCAATGCTAACCCATATAAAAAGCCTACTATTTTGATATCAAGCATAAACAAAGTTTTAGGTTCTCCCTGATATTGTTTGTTTCTTGTATTTACTGAAGAACTCAAGTCAAAAATCAAATGTATATTTCAGGTATGTGCCTTCTGGTCACTTTTGCTAGTGGGTTTAAGAGGTGATTTGAAGACTTGACACACAAACTGAGATTGTTTCATACTTTCTAGTGAAAATGGTTTAGCCACATCTCCATTTTATTTCCCATTTTCCAGCTTCAGCAAAATTCCTTCACTCCAAATCTCTCTATGTATCTAAAATGTAGAAACATTGCTGGTCATCATCCTTTATACTTCCATATGCCCACATTGTGATCTGAACCAGAAAATAAAAGAAAAACTTTTTTCAAAAGAAGGGCCATTGTAGGAGAGCTCACAATTGTGTGTGCTACTGTTTGAAGCTGCCTACTGAACTCACATATTTCCAGTACTTCAGACACAGGGGTTAGGTAGGCTTTAAAAAAGAAAAAAAAAAACACGACTGTTCATAAGCTTTTTTTAGCTTTGATGACAGCTCCTCTGAAACTGCTTATTTTTCAGATCAGTGGAGAGTGATACAGAAGGTCTTGGATCATTACAGAACATGAAGATCCTTACACATCTGAGCATATTGCAAGTGACAGCAGAACAAAGAGTGAGTCCCCAACAACACTGTCAGCAACCAGAGTCAAGAAAATAACATTCACTGAAATTTTCCTTACTTAGAGATGTTTTCTGACTTTTTTATTGACCCGACACTGTTGTATGTTTAAAGCAGTCAGAGCTTTGTAACATCAGCCCAAGTGCCTGATGCAGAAACACAGGGAAAAGATCATCCAAGGAACCTCACTGATGATCAGGTCAGCAAATCAAACTGCGTACAGATGTATATGCCACCTCATGTTAACAGCAGCAGCTTTCCAGGAGAAGACTTCTGTAGATGTCTGTAGACAAGGAAAAGATGGGAAACAACAACAACAACAAAAAAAGCATGTTGCAGCCCCCCCACAGAAATAGGAATTGTTAAAGCTCAAGGCTGCAAGCAGAACCACACTGTAAGGAAGAAAACTGGCCATTCTGGAGCCAGCTCAGAGGCAGTGCTCCCACGGGTTTGCTGCTCCCATGCTCTGCAGGTTGGCTGAGCAGCAGCAAACTCACCTGCTAAACATCCGCCACAGCAAGCACAATGAATCTCATGCTGTTTATATCTCTTTTTAAAACCCAGGTTCTGACATTCACAGGCTCACATGTGAATGGTTTTGTCTTCTTCTATTTATCATGCATGCACCTGACGGTGCAGGCACCTTTTCCAGGACGGTGGCCCGTCCACCTTGGTCAAAATGGGTAAACTTCGTCCAAAATGATAGGTGTTAAATGGACGACATCATGACTACACCACGGGGCACAACAACAGTAACATGAATACGTCACATGGCGCACGGAAAGGAGATGTCCCACTAGGAGTCCGCCTCAGACTCTGGCATTACCAGGACTACCTGGCGTGGCCCCATGTGACATGAATGCACAAGCCTTCTCGGGACGGCCCTGGCCTGGATAGGGTGCTGATGGGGCCCGGTACCCTGTCACGTCTCCACCGCTCAACGCCGCTGGGTTGCAACCAGCGCAGAGCACTCCAGTGGCAGTACGCGATGACAGGCCTGGGCTTGCCCCCATGACGGAATGAATTCCAAGCAGGGTTAATCAGAGGGGCAGTCATGGCCCTGTCACACAGTTACTTGGTTGACATATGTTTCCCTCAGAACACAGAGGTCAGCCAAGCTGGCCCTGGATGGCCGAGGCTTACGTGTTCCAAGGGAAGGTCCCAAGAGTCATGGCAGCACTACCTTCCAAGTGCTGCCAGACTCTACCCAACTATACCACCCTGTGGGTAAGCAGCTCTGGCTCATGGCTCCAGACCCACTGGCTGGGAGCCTGGGTTGCATGAGAATCCCTCAGCACAAGCTTTTGTCAGCCGGAAAAGGTACCACCGAGTGGGAGGTGAAGCCACTCGATAGGGCGGGGGTCCGTGTCCTCCCGATTATGCTGGGGCAGAGGCTGGTTCAGTTACCCTATGCAGGGCATCCAGCGGGACCAACGAGGAGATACAGCCTCTGGAGCTACGTCCAGTTAGCAACTTATCGTCCTGTCCTAAGAGTCGTAGTTACTCCCTTAAAGAGAGTTTCTGAAAATTACCACCTAAAAGTCTGAAATTTTAGCTCTAATTTTTTTCTCTTAAAGGCAATGCTTTAAATATATTCTCCTCATTTCTGTGACATTTAGCATGTGATTCTGACTGCAAAATTCACGTGTCACTGAAGTTTCCATGCTAAGCACTTTTGTAGAGTGCCTGCCCAAAATGCTTTTCTTGTGTGAGAAGGTGAACTGCCTCACTGGCAGTCAGTGACCTCAGGATACCAATTAGCAGAAGAGCTTCTGGGCTGTCACTAAAACTGACCCACTCCACACCCAAGCAAGTGAAGGCAAGTTGCTGTAGTCACATCATCTGCTACAGAGTGCAAGCCCACATATTGTACTTTCCCAAATTTTTAAACCGAAGTTTGCTATTTCACCCTTGAAATGTCAAGCTGAAAAGCTCACCATAGGTTATGTCTAAAATAAGGCCACCCGTAGCACAGCAGCATTGTTTCTCCTCCAGTGTGTCCTCTGAGCAGAACACAGAGCACACAGCCTGCAAAAGGGCATACAGGTGGCACATCTGGGGTTCCCTTATTTGTGCAAGCACCTTGAAAGCTCTGACCCTCAGCAGGCAGCTGTGAACCATGAGGAGAGGGGGACCACCTACCTGAAGGATATGAAAGTGCAGTAAGGGTTTAATAGAAATCACAGGAAGATAAAAAGCACGGAGTTACACGTAACAGGAGGTATCCTATCAACAGAGCCATTCTTGGAACTATGAACACTGTTTGGTGCTATAAAAGAATTTCATTGAATTATCATTACTATTATGATCATCATCTGGCCTGACCTCACGGTGTCATCTTAAATTTTGGTTTAACAGCACCCTCCCATTTTACTTCTTTCCCTATAATGACTTTGTTTCCACTTGAGTTCAAACAGCAGCTTACAGAATGATAAGGCCGTTTACACACTATTATAGTTCCCACTTATTCAAATAACTGAGAAGTTTCTAGTAAAGTCTAGACCACACTTTAGCCTCTGGTTTCTCAGAAAAAATGGTTGCTGACCCACTTAATCCACCTTAAAGGGGAGGGAGATCTGGGGTTGTTTTCTTTATACTTGTAATCTTTCCCTCCTCAAATTGCTTTCTGGGAAGATGATCAACAGAGAAGAGAGAACTGTGTCACCTTGTGATTGTTTACAGCTTTTCTCCAAGTCACTCTCCTCATCTATTTCATATGACATTTACAAAAGCTAGCATGATGTTATATTCATCAGTTTCTAGAGAAAAAATGTCTAGCAATAAGAGATCCATTTGTTTCATCACAAATAATTCTATTTCTTCTCAGTCTATCTTGGGAAACATAATGAATACTTTAAAACACTTTCCAAAATATTTCTCAGACATATTTCTTACACTATATCACATAAGAAATATTTAGTTCTGCCTAGTTATCAGCTGGTACTGTTTCTGAGCTTTCCTAAGGCTGTTTTTTCCAAAACCTCTCTTTAACTGACTGCACAGATACCTGCATAGTGCACATACACATTTCCATTTACTGCAGAAAGCCATAGAAAAGCTGACCAAAACAACAATTGATATTTAAGGCTGTATTGCGTCCTTAACAAAAGGGAGTGCAGTTCTGAGCTGCTCCAGAGGCACCACAGGAGGGAATTGCACTGCAGCCCGGTGGTTATTTACTGTAAGCATAGAGGTAAGCTAGCAGTAAATAACTACTCTGGTGTTCGAGTCCAGTAAGCATCAATTGTTCTGGATCATACTGCAGCAGAAAACACAAAGTTAAACAGTTATCCTGTAGCTGGCTTTTCCCATCCATGCCTTACACCCCTGCCGGGAAAGATAAGAGTAAGCACATGCTCATTTAACTTCTCCAGTGTTCTGGGAAATCATGGTAGGAAGCATGCAGCAGAAAGCCTCTGCCTTGGCATGAAGCCTTCCTTCATGTCCAGCTCCTGGAAGATAGCTGGGGCTTCAAGGAACCAGGCATGGGCAGTGCCTGTACTGAAGCCAGACACAAAAACCTGCCCAAAAGCCACACTACCCCCTAAGACACAATCTCGGGACCACTATAGAAAGAGACAGGTCAACATTAGCAGTAAGATACCCTCTCTGCTCTTGCACTGATTTGTGAATCAGAAAGAGCAATAAAGCATTAATACAAAGAGCAAGCGTGCATTTGAGTGTTCCTCAATGCATGGACAGACATTGGCTTTTCATCTGTAAAATACCACCCTAGTTACCAGAAAAAGTCTCCACATTCTGCAACAGGTCAACAGTCTAGTTCATGAATCTGGTTTCATGTCCCTCCTGAAGGTCACATAAAAATATGGCTTAAGAATGGCCACTGGGCCTAGTGCAGAGCCCCTTTAACTCACCAGGAAAGGTCCTTATTAATTTAACTCTCTTTATTGCTAGCACAAAGACTTAGAAACTGTTCATCAACACAGCAACCTGGTAATATTTATTTTCTATTAAGCAGTTCAACAAAACAGGCTCTGCTGTGTCAAAGCATGCTATTTCACTCTGAAGAACATGAACTGAAAGGAATATTCACTCTTAAGAACATGACCTGGCAAGCACAAGTCAGGGCCATATTCGGCAGCAGGATGTACCAGTAAAAAGCAAGCTGGCTAATATCAAGGGCTTGACAGGCAGGTGTTGTTTTGCTTGCTTTCCATTGCAAAGTGCTATCTAATTAACATTTCAGTCCTCCCTGAAAGAATGAACAGAGGGGCTCTACACAGTCCCCCCATTAGCCAGAGCCTCCCACGAGGGCAGGAAAACCATCTGCAGATTCCAGATAGAGCAGTCCAGACAGGAAGGTACACTGTATGAAAAACATCCATTCTTCAGCTACAACCATAGAAAATACACAGCCACAAGAGAAGTCTGAAGAAGAGATGCAGTCCAAAGACAAGACTTTTAAAAATGGATGCCTGCTCCCAGCCTTTAATATCCATCTTGTGAGTAACTTCATTCACACATCTGATTTTCCTGCCAAACCTTATTACTGTCCCTCTTCCTGCTTTAATTGTTTTATCTGCCGTTTTACCCATTTTGGGGGTTCCCTCACTCATGCCCTCTATTTCTGTGATGGTAATACGGAATGCTTTCCTAGGTTTTTTTTTTTGTTTGTTTTCATTGGCAAGCATCCTTTTTTCCACTCAGTAGCTTCCTCTCAGCTTCCCTGTAGCCAGTCACACCTGCAGCTCTGCTCAAGACCAGGAATACAGACATAGTTTTGTAACAAGGGCTGCCAGCATCTTCTTTTGAATGAATGATACACAGGCAAGCTCCCAGCAATGGCATCTCACAGATCCAGCCATAGTTTTCCAGGATGAAGAAGTGACTATCAGGCTGATAACAGAAGATTCAAGTACAAACACAGCTCTGAGGAGCTCTCACAGTAGCTGGGCTCCAGCATCCTCTTACAGAAAGTGCAGACAACAGCCATGACCAAGCAGACCAACTGCAGCAGTTCTGCTGGCTGTCAGAGCACTAATATTCAAAGGATAATGGCAGCAAATCAGTCGAGCATCTAGGTTTTTGGCGGGGGGGGGATCCAACTTAAAGACAGAAAAGTATGTGCGTGTTCCTGGCAGCTCACAAAAATCACTCCATATCACTCACACTGCAGTCCTAGCCCAGTGTTGTAAACTTACAAAAAACTCTGATTCTGGCAGATCCATGCCATCCATAAGGACAAAGCAGTCAGGTGCCCCTGCTGAGCATCTGAACAGCCCCCCAGCCATGCTGCAGCACCTGCTGGACAAGTATGAGTCAGCACAAAATAGAGCAAACACAGTAAGGTAGACTGGCTACAGGCTTCAGCCACATGAACATGATAGATCACATCTGCACAGCAGCAGCCTGGCCTCAACAAGTCATGAGTTATCATGATGTTATCAGATGCTATCCAACTGGATCAGAGTGATGCTAAAACATGGGACCTCGCCTTGATGTCCTCTTTCACAATGCCATTTTGCCCAAATCCCTGACACAAATCTCTGACACACACAGTCCGTGATAGCTCAGCATAGATTCAAATCCAGGTTGAGCATTCTACATAAACTTTTGCATCTCACTTTAATAGAAAGTGGTTAAAAGGACCATGCTGCTGTTCAATTTCCAATAGGCACAAGCTCTGTATTTGTTCTTCTTTGTAGAAGGGGAAAAGAATAGATGAACACACACTTCACTCTGTTCTTTTCCTGGATCCATGCCCAGAAATCAGAAGTGGAAATACACGCCAGTTCCAATGATTTACAGGAAAAATATAAATACACATTTTCCCACTGCACAGTTTCCTGTGTCTCCAACACATTCAGCCATCAAACCTTTCAGGTGCAAGCTGTGGTAAATTGGTGCTCCCAGACTGCATCCCTGGAGTTAACAGAAATCCGAGTACAGCACAGCACACAGCACACTGCTGGACTGACTCCAAAGCTGGGCAGGTCAAGGAAAAGATTCTCCCTGACTTTAGTGAGTTTCAAAGAGGCTCTGGAAGGCTGTGTGTGAAAATAAATGGTAACCCAAAAAACCGATCAAGTCTCAGAAATACGGAAAGCAAAATAAACCTTGTAAAATCATTATGCAGCACACTGAAGTCTTACTCTACTCGGAGACTGGAGAGCAAGTTGCAATACACTCAGTGGAGAGCACCAATCTAAAACCTCCTGAGTGAAATCTATATAAGCTGGTTTTTAGTAGTTGTGCTACACATCACCCTGAACATTTGTGAGAAGCACTTGCAAAACACTGGAAAACTGACTACTAACAATTGGAATCCATCCTGCGCTGGGGTCAAAGGCCAGCAAAGTGTCTGGGCACTACAGAACCTGCTCATCTTTGCACAGTGGTCACCAGTGCTGCTGCAGCTCCCTGGTCTTGTGACCAGGTCATGGTGCTGCTTGAAGCAGAGACCCTGATCTGCTCCGTCACAGAAGAGTGGCTGTACTTCACCTGACTAGAAGTTCAGCATTGCCTGGCACAACTTGTATTCAGCAGGAGCCACAGTCAGAGAAGATCAAGGACCCAATAAGCGTGGCATTCTTAACTTTGTTCCAGTCTCCTGTTGGTTTAGCTCAGGGACATGAGCTGCTGTGTTTTCTGTGTAGTTAGAAGCCCCCAGCACCAACTTTTTCTTATTTTATCCAATTTCCATAAAACTAACATAAATGTCCTCACAACACCCTTCAACAAAAATTTCCATGTCCAATACCCTCTGCATGAAGATGCAACTTTTTTATTTCTTCAAACCTTTCTCCTATTAGCTTCATTTGATGCTCAGCAGTTCTTGAATTACAACACACAGAGAATATTCAACCCTCTACGTGCCTCTTTATCAGAGACTACTCAGCCGTCTCTTTCCAGACTGAGTCCCAGCTCAGTCACAGCCTCCTACAAAAGACTTTTTGTGCCTTTGATCACCCTTGCTGTCCTTCTCCAAAATTTTCCAGTTCTATTACATTATTTTTAAATACAGAGATCAAACCTTCACACATTATTCAGAGGCAGCCAAACCACACATTTATAAAAAATGTCATGTTTTGTTCTGTATTCCTTTCCTTATAAACTCCAACATTTGATTTGCATTTTTAACCACTAGTGAATAAATTGACATTTTCACAGAATTATCCACTAAAGCCCTGGGTTCTCACTCCAGATACCCCAGTTCTCAGTGTGAGCTTGGCTCGCTACTCATTTTTTATGCAAACTGGATTGTTTGTTCCCTACATGGATCAATTTATCATTATTTAAACTGAGTTTCATCTGACATTTTCTTAGCCAGTCAGTCTTATGAGGTCCTTCTGCAGCCCTCCAGACAAACTTCACATTTGCCACCCCTACTACAATAACATGATATCTCAAGCAGCTTCTCTCCAAGCCATATGTGAGCAGAGCCAAGAGCACACAGGTCCCACCACACATTTCTGTGTGATCCTCAACTCCAAGGACTGACCGTTGACCTTGTTTTCCAACTTTTAGCCAAATTATCTATCCATACGAAAACTGTCCTTGTGGTGTCGTAACTGCTTAGCTTACCTAAAATCCAGCAACAGGGAAGCTGGTTTTCACTAAGGTCTCTGACAAAGTGACCGTACCACACATCCTTTTTATCTATAAGTTTGTTCACTCCTACAGAGAACAGCAATATATTTGCAAGGCAGATGTGCGACTTAATTCCTACCAAGCACAAGATACTTATGCAGATATTCTCTAATCCTTCTTTTTATTATAGTTTCCATGCTGTACCAAGTACATACATCAGACTTGCAGGCACAGAATTCCGCAAACCACCCTGGAAACCTCTGGAAGCTGGACATCGTATTTAACACCTCCTGGTACAAAGGCAGCTCTAAGCCAGCAGTCATACAGTGCTGTAAGCTGCAGTTCCTCTGAAGCTTTTGGATGAGCACAGTCTAGTTGCAGTAATTTGTTAATGTTCATTTTGACTATTTCTTCTACAGCCTTCTACAGTCACTTCAGTTTCAGAAAAACTTCCTCAACGGTACCCCACAGGAAGGTTTGTGGCATAGGAAGCTTCCTCAGGTTATTCCACAGAGAAAAACAATTCACAGAATTAATGAAGTTTCCTTTGATTTGCCTTAACAAGTTGGAGTATCCCTGTTACACCTCAATCACCTATTACTCCTACACATATCCAAGCAGGTTTCATGCTCCTGATGCGTTTGAAGAAACATGTGATATTTATTATATAAGTTTGCATCCCTTTTGGTAGTTTATAGGTAAAACTGAAAAATTTGAGTACATTTCTGGGCTTTATATATAACCTACAAAAGTACGACTTTGAAATTTTTTCTTTATTTGATTTTATTCTTCTTTCTTCAAACATAATTCCAGCTTCTTGGCAGATTCTTCTTAATTCTGACAATCTATGTTTTGGACAAAACTTCCTGCAAAGTCTTCTAACAGGTGCAGTGTCCTTAAATAGTGTTCATGTCAGCTTACTGATAACACTTTCTCATTTTTACATAATTATCCTTCTCCCCTTTGGGGACAGCTGTGATGAATTTTTTGACTTCCCTTGCTCTAACAAGGATGCTGAACCAAATTATATTACAGTCTTCATAACAGAGTTTGTAGGATTCAGGACCTACACATCACTTGGCACAAAGCCACCCACCCCCTTGCAGGCCTGGTGATAATTGCTCCATCAACCAGACATCAGTGAGTTCATAAACACTTGGCTTCTTCATCTTACTACCTTCACCAGTCAACAAGAAGGAAACCAGAGATTCTCATTACCCTTGTTTTCCTTGTAGGAAAACAGGCTTTATATTTTCCAAATGCACTGTGCTGGCTGCTGTGTCCTTCACTAAAGTTTCCACACCAGATAAAATTCTTTTTCCTTGGAGGCATTAGCAGCCCCAGCACATTTCTTCTTAGAAGCTGACTAGTTCCCTAGACAATTCATTGTGTTACTGATGCATGTCATGATGGACAATGTAATGATGGACATCTATTCACACGGTAAACAGAAACAAAGGTAATGGGACTCTATGGTAACAGTGAAAAGGCTGTTAACCAAAATGAAGGCTTGGAGTGGGAGACATGACTATAATACCAGCCAAAGTGGATAAAATTAGTAAAGACGACATGGAAAAAGAATAAAGCGGGTGAAACTAATCCAGGACTAGATTTGTCCTACTACCCTATTGCTTCATATAGTCTCGCTGTGCTCACAATTCCAGTCAGTGGAGGGATGATAATAGCATTAGGCAGAAAAATCCTGGAATTCATATGCATAGTTCTCAATAAAGGTCAGAGAGAAACCACTCCCTACAGTTTATTTTGTTGCACAGAACAACGACAAAAAAAAAGAAAACAAAAACACAGAGGCTTGCTGATAGGAAAAAGACCACACACCAACAAGATCTGATGCAATGGAACACCAGCAAGTTTCAGCTCAGCAGGGTTGGTCTCCCTCTCTCTTAAGACATTCCTAGCTTTTTCTTTTGCAGGACCAGAGCTTTAGAGAAGGCTCCATTAGGACATTACTATACCATGAAAAATAGACCTGCCAGGAATATATAAAGAAGATACTGTAAGGTTGTTTCATGCACTGCATAATTTGCATATCATTTCTTCATTTCTGGTTTGTGTGGTTCCAGGCTGTTTGAATGTGCTGCTTCTTCTACCACAGCTGTAGAAGTGCAACTTCGCTTCCCAAATGGAAGAAAATTCAGCTTCAGTCAGTGGGAGTAGGATTGTCTCTCATATTTTTACTTTTTAGCAGCACCACTGAAAATCACCAAGTTATTGTATTCAATTATACAATGAAACAAAGTTCAATTCTTTTTCCTGCTGCACTGGAAAGTGTTGCATAAAGGTGCTTCTTTTTGTACCTTGAAAGCAAGAACTACTTTCAAGTGGGCAATCTGCATTCAGGATGGATTGTAGGAATAAATGTATCTGATGACTCCTCTGGTACAATCAAATTCTACAGAGAAATGTTATATAAGTTTCATAGTAGGCAAATATGGAATAAGGAATGCTTTGCATTTTTGATGTCTTAAAAGCAAATTATGCCACCCAGTTCTTTATGATATGCTTCAAAATTCTGTCTGATTAGAGAGGTATGGTTTTCAGCAACAGAAACCAGTTCAGAAAGGATGTGACTTAATATAGCCATGCATGCATTCACTTACTCTGTAATGATTTTTAAAAATTATTTTTGACCTATTTCTTCATGTGGTTCTTGAGAGTTCTTCCTCTACAGTCTATTGCCACAGAAGAAGTGAATTTACTTTTATGCAAATCCCTATTGATGTATTTGCTTTGTTTTACTGGTTTTTGAGCCCTACAGAGCAGGTCACCCTCCATGTGTCCAAGAAGTATAACATCCCTAACAGACATGCTGCAATCACTTCAGATGGTTGTATGCTCAGAGAAAAAGAGAAGGAAAGGAAAACTATCTCTGCAGGTAATCTTTAAATAATATTCCTTAGATGCCCTATGATTTTGATAATGCAAAGTTTCCTCTAGAAGAGGAAAAGAAACACCCAACTACCAAGTGACCAAGACTAAGGCATGCCGCATTTCCCCACCATCTTCACAAGAATCCATGGCAGTTTTTCCAGCTCAGTCTAAAGCAGCTTTCATTTTATTCCATCAACATTCTTACTAGAACAGATATGAATAAAAGACTGATATTACCCTATAAAATGCCTGTCCCCAAGTCAAAGCACATACACTATTTCAGAACATGTTTGTTTTACTGCCCAAAAAGAATTGTTAGTACCCAACAGGTCTTGAGTTATGCCAGCTTGGCTGACAAGGCTTAAGTCACTTTACAGCAGAAGCCGCAGTATAAACAAAAACATATCCTCCAACAATTACCATACCAAATTCAGGGCCATTTTGCAGTTTCCATTTATCTCTTTTAGACTGTGCTGTCCAATTTTACTTACAAATAAAATTAGATTAGACTTAGAGAGATCAAAGAGAACCTTGTTTCTGGACAGATGTAGGCTAATTGGCAATGCCTTGACCCTCACAGGGGTCTGCAGTCAGTGCAGTACATAAAGAGCTATTGCAGTTAATGGGTTAGCTCTAATTGCACCTTCTTTCCCTGAACGCCACACTAAAAATATACCCCACAGAGACAAAATGTGCTGCTTGGTCATTCACACAAGACTCGGGCACTCAGGAAAACTTACAGAGTGCTTACAGTAGGGACTAAAGCACACAACTGTGACATGATTTGTTAAAATTGAGAGATAGCAAATATAAGGAAGGGAGTACACTACACAGGAGCTGACTCAGCTTCTCCTTATAAAGTTTAGACTTCACAGATGCTACAGATTCTGAATGAAATGTGCCTCCATAGAGACAGTCACTTTCCTGTCCTCTCTTTACTATGTTTACTAATGTTCAAACAGAATATTAATTTCCAGAAACACTGCATTAACAAAGTCACCTATTCATAGGAAGATTTGATATCCCAACATCCCTACTGGCTGAAGTCAATCAAAACCCAGAGGATGAATTAACCACTAACCACAAGGGAAGTGAAAACCACTGTCCTCCTCATCACAACAGTCATCACTCAAAGTAGCTCAAAACTTTCTCTGGATTGTAAAATACTGATCAGTAGCAGAAACTGGATTTCACAGGATGAATCACTAGATTCATCTTGAGGAGGACTCCTTTACTCCTTACAGATGGAGCTGAAGCACCACAAGAGTGGAACCAAGAGTCCAGATTTCACACTAATGTAGCATGAACGTACTAAGGCCACATCTCATGCAATTTTCAGCCTGAAGAGAGTACCAGTCTCCTTGCAGACTGCAGAGAAGACTTATTTCTGTTGTGACTTTTTCTTATGCAACTTTACTTTAAACTAGCAAGATCATTGACCACATTTCTGACATTGCTAAAATAACATTCAGAAACCAGAGGGTAGAATGCTGTCAAACACTAGGGAGTGATCAATTTGGAGTTCAGATTATTGGTGAGATAGTAAAGCACCTTGCACAGATTGCAGATGCAGTAGGTATTTTCTATGGCAATAAAGCAAGACAAGCACATTTTCAAAAAATGAAAATATCTAGAAATACCAAAAAAATTTTCCCTCCACCAAGTGTATATTTTCACCTTTAGAGGATGCATACAAACTACTCAATTAGCAGAGCTGGGAGAGAGGTATTGAGATTCAAACAGATCAGCTTTTCCAGTTTGTACTAAAATACACAGCATAGGGTAACAAGGCTTGGAGCTTGCTTCTAATCTTCTGCTGAAGATAAAATACCACAGAACACAGCTTCCCCTAAAAACTTGTTGGCATTCAGACTGTACTAAAAGTGCTGTTGTTTGGATACCCAGTAACTGGATTTTTCCATTGACTTGCTTAGGCAATGAAAAGAGTACATCTATTTCACACACCTCCTTATACAGTTCTTTTCAGGAGCAAAAATGCCATATTTCCCTACAACCACAATTTTGCACTTCAAGCTAAAACCTTTTGTAAACAGCTCAAACCCAGAGGCAAAAACTCATACTAAACTTGAAATCTGGCAGCTAAGCTCTTGCCATGGGCCCATCCATCTTTCATGATCAAGAGATATTTTCTACCAATTTCTCTGTGGGTGTCTCTGAGAAAGTATAGGATAGGGACAAAACACACTATTCTTTTTCCTCGGGCATAGTTCTGTCATGATTTTGAAAGTGGAAAGCAATCAACATGCAGGACTCTTCAGTAGAGGAAAGCTGACATTTATGTCCCATTGCAAATGTTACAGGGCTTTCCGCTCCCCCTCCAATGAAAATAAGAAGGATGGACTGAAATTCTATAATATGACTATAGAACTTTTTCTCCTCATCAAAGTTTTAGATTACTAGATTGCCTTTAATGAAAAAAGGGAATTATTTATGCATATGTTCCTTTGCAGGTTAACACCTACAGGCACACTGTGTACCATGGGAAGGCCAGGTTCAAAATTCAGGGCTGAGGATCTTGTTGAGTGTCTGGGACCAAAAGTGACAACAAGCCATTCAGGGATGTCCCTGTCAATTTATGTGCTGTTTGCTCTCTATGAAATATCCCTCGTTATAGTGTTACCATACCCCCAGGACTGTGAGCAAACCCAGTTACTGTCCTAAACAGTGACAAACCCCATGGTCTTTCTCCAGCATTTCTGAGAGAGCTGGGACTACTTCCCAAATCCAAGCACCACACTTGTATACAGCACATACGAATGTTTCATTAGCACCAGGCTGAATTTGGAGGGAGAGGTCCTAAAAAGCACTCTTCCCCAGCAAGACTATTGCGGCTGTCCCGCAAATTGCCACCCACGGCGGTGTCCCTGGCTAGCTC
>VYXC01009344.1:197082-217091 GCA_013397175.1 Platysteira castanea | reverse complement strand
AAAAAAAAAAAAAAAAAAAAAAAAAAAAAGAAGGCTTCTACTGCTGACAAAAGATCTTCAGCTTGGCAGAGATAAGAGGAAAAATTAAGTCCATTCCAATACCAGCAGAGGAGCAGTTCAGCTTTTGAAATCCCCACATCAAGACTCAGACTACTGCTACAAGTAAATATTCCCACAGTAGTCCTGAAAATAGTGGGTGTCTCAAGCACATCCTTGAGCTATTCAGAACACAGCCCTTCCCAGAGCGGGTGGCTTAGAGTCCACTGTTGCATGATTATTCACTAGGGGCATCAAGTATTTCACTTGTATGTGTGTTCAAGGAATGAAAAGAGCTGAGGAGTTAAGTCCTCCCACAGTCAACCAAGCCACATAATTCACTTAAGAAAAGCAACAGTTAGGTTTATCTTGCCCACCTGTGTCTGTCATAAACTCACGTAGACATTTCTGTTCTGATGGCAAGATATATTTTGCATCTAGAATGGATACCTAATGTACACCCACTTGCTTTTTTGCTACCATGACTCTTTAGCTTTTCCCTCCTCTTCTTCCCTTGTCATTGTCACCTCTAAACAGCCTCTCAACCTTCATTTTGCTAGTCAAACAAGAAAATTTGTTGAAGTCTCTTCTTGTATATTATGGCTCAATAGACCTGGGGCTGTGCTAACACCTGTCCTACTCCAACTTTATTTTCCTTAAACACAGTGTGACCAGAATTATCAGATATAGATGATACATATATAGAGGGAGAAAGAGAGAGATCAGATATAGAGATATCTCAGGATCAGAGATTAACTTCTCCAGAGCATTAATTCTTATTAACTCTTCCCTGTCTTCAGTGGGAATAGCTTAACAGAAACATCCTATGCTTACTTTTGATACTAGGATGTTACGGCTACATACACACTGATATATATATATATATATGTGTGTGTGTACGTATGTATGTATGTTTATATATGTATATATTTTTATATATGTATGTATGTGTATATATATATATATATGTAGTCTTTCCCCAGTCTGCAATCTCCAATATGCAAAAGAAATTCTTGTCTGAAATGGGGAATCTGGAGTCTCTGTCCTCAAGAAAGCTACTATATTATAACGTTCATCTGCTACTTTATCAGCAGAAAATTGTTTCTCTTCTGCCATAAGTGAAGTTTGCTATTCTGGTTAACCTTTGATGTTCATATTGTATTTAAAGGAACATATTTCTTTAAGCCACAAGTGAGGAATATCATTTTGATCTGTTTTAATTAAGAAATAGTATTTCCTGACTTTACTAGTGATTTCTGAACTCTACCTCTCTAATAGCATATTTATGCACTCCAAAGATATAGAATATCTTCACCTCTGGAAACTGCTTTGGTAGGAGCTGAAGAAACTTCAAGGACAGATTTTTGCCTTTTTATTGTAGCCTATGATGTGCACCAGAACCTCTGACCAAAAGCACCCAGAACTTCACAACAAGGAGATGTCAGTGTATGCTTGGCCTCCCACCTCCACATCTCACAACTCTCAGGAAGCTCTTTGCTTTGCCTGCTCTCCGCACAAGACCTGTGCTGTAAGATAACGTGTATGCATTCTGGCACATGCATTGTATCACATTATCAGGTCAGTGTTTGTGTATCAGCCTGAGGTGCATGCTGCTCATGCTTTATTCGTTTACCTGCACAGAACCCAGACCACACTTTCACATGGCTCTAAAACAGCCACGTGAAAAATCATCCATCAACCATAGAATGGGCAAAACCATAGCAGTGCAAAAGGTCAGTGTCTCAGCCTAAGCTTAGGGCTGTCAGAGATCATCACAACTTCAAAAGCATATTGTCATGAAGAAACAAAGCAGTAACAATCCTTCAGTTTGGGCTTTTATGCTTTAAGGATCTTTAGCCAAAATTCAAGCTACTACCCTAAGGAACAGTAAGTATAGCAGCATATGTCTTTAGACAACCTGAGAACGATTAACAAGAGCTCTCTAAATAGTTATTTATTTTCTGAGATGGCTGTGTAATCTGCAATGATAACTTACTTCATCCTACAGGCTCATTAAACTCTTTACTGGCTATATAATCTGAACGAAAAAGGCCATCTCATCTACTGATTATAAGAAATAAATAAAAACCTTTCTCCAAGAGGACGAGAGGGCCCTTCTGGCTGTGTAACGTTGCCATCTAGTGATCATCTCCAGATGTTGCACACGAGAGGTCCCACCCGTTATGCTGAAACCCGGCCTTACCCTGAATCACCAGGGAACCTCACAGCAGACACTCCGTCCTGGCCGGGAAAAGTCCGTCAAACTGGTTTGTAACAGTGTTCGACAGACATCTTTTCTATATATATCATAAAATTATAGAATAGTTTGGGTTGGAAGGACCATTAAGGGCCATTTAGTCCAACACCCCTGCAGTGAGCAAGAGTATCTTCAACTAGATCAGATTGCTCAGAAACCCATGTAACTTGACTTTGAATGTTTCAAGGCATGGATGAGGCTTCTATCACCTCTCTGGGCAACCTGTTCTAGTGTTTCACCACCCTACTCATCACAAAAGATTTCTTTATATCTAATCTAAATCAACCCTCTTTTAGTTTAAAACCATTACCGCTTCTCCTATTGCAACAGGCCCTGCAACAACTTTGTCTCCCCCCAAAAAAGTTTGTCCCTATATATATACACTGCATACATTTGTATATATTTTTTTATATATATATCTTCAGGATAAACAGATACAAACAAAATGTTGGCTCCTAATCCATTGACCAAAACAGATTTTGTTTACCCTACGTAAGGCTCTAAGTTAATGGTGATCTATAAAGAGAGGGATAATAGAAGAAATTGCCTGGAGGTCAACAGTGAGGATAACTACTGGAAAAGAGAAAACTTGCACTAATGCTTATTCCATGTTCAGATTTGAAAACTCATCAGATAATCACCTCAGCCAGTTTTCCCACAACAGGAATAACACAGATACCCAAGACATTAAAAAGGGGGATAGGGGAGAGCAGTGGGCAACAATAAAAACAAACACCAATTGAAGAAATACAACCAGGGAAAAACCTTTAAGGATGAAAGCACATCCAAATCCATTCAGCATGGAGAGCTTTGAAATACCTGGCAGTGTTGGCAGCAGGTAGTCTGAGAGGTAATATTTGTGTGTAATGGTTGTGTACCAGCATCACAGGATATTTTAAAAGGTAGATTCTCACAATGATTTTTACCCTCAGGTCTTCCTATGTCTGGCTCAGATGGTGGTCAATGGGAAGGATCAATGGAGTTTCGGAGACTCAAGACAGGCCAGTCAAAAAATTTGCTGTTAATCTAAAACTCTGCTGTGCCTCTGCAAACATCAAATCTAAATAACTTCAGAGGGAGAAAACAAAAGGAGTCACCAACTTACTGCCCCCAGGCACTGCCCCCTGAAAAACTCTGGGTTGCTCGTACCACTGCACTTTCTTTCAATTAAAAAAAAAATAAAAATCAGGAAGAAAAAAAAAATTAAAGTAATTCAAAAACTGAAGTGAAATAAAGCAGTAAGGCTTTACTATGGTTCTTTAGACATGGTGCAAAATACACTGGAAGGAGTCAGAATTAGAAAGGCCGAATTCTCAAAAGAAACAAATGAGCTGCAAGTCCAAATCATCAAAATAAAATTACTCAAGACAGAAAGGCATTAAGTGTACACAACAGTATAATGATATAGATAAAACAATGAAAAGCTGTTCACCTGATGTCTCGTTCTTCTCGACTATTTGACAAGGCAATTACTGTCACATTTAGCACATTCCTATGTATTTCAGGAGACAAGGTCTAATTTTTCATCCTTTTGAGGAAGCATCACACCAAAATGTCAGGAGTAGCTAATGAGCTTTTTGTACACACTCAGCAGAAAATCCATTTATAGGGCCAGTTGCGTGTGCATACAGGTCCTTCTGTGAGGCTCCTAATTCACTATCCTCCCCTCTCATAATCTGAGCACTTACAGTGAGAGCACAAGTGTTCTTAAGAAATAAATCAATACAAATCAAGAGCAAAATAACCTGTGGGGAAAAAAACCCCATCATCTATCTGCCTTTTTAACAAAGATGTACTGAAAAGATCTGTAATTCTCAGCTGAGAAAATGCACACTGCCCACAAAAGCCAAGTACTCTAAAAGAAGACAGCACAACAACAGCTGCAGATGTTTATGTGTTTCTGTCTCCATTTTAAGTACATATTTGCCATGAAAAATTTTATCCAAACATGGATCATGAGCTGATGAGCTGATGATTGTCCACTTTCTTGACCTGGGGAAAGATGTTTATTTAGAACAGGCTTAATAAATTATCCTTCCTTCACACATTTTTATGCTTCTCTGTTTGAATACTGTTCTGTTGATAGAATTTTTAGTTCAACCTTGATGTTGTAAGAGAAAGATTCAGAAAACTAGTAAGTGTTAATGGCTGAGGGCCTAATTTAAATATACAACAGAGATTGACTGCAATGTTTCTTACAGCTTTCTGTTCCTGAGCCCAGAAGTTAGTAGAACTGTTTTTCAACTGCATTTCAATCATTATTTACTCCCCTTTTTTATTCTTACAGCTGAGTGGGTTCTTTTTTTCAAGTTGATTTTTCAGACAAACCAAGTCCATATTTTGGATTCAACCCTTACTAAAATGCAACCAGAAAATAAAGACTGGAACTGAAGTCTGCCTCCTCCCAGCTACATACCTTAACCACTAAACCACAAACACAGATGCTCCAGACAGAACTTTAAAGCTTACATATCATGTTAAGCAGCAACATTACCCCTTGTCCAAGTGTAATTAAAAAGAAATCAGTCACACAAAACTGTATTTTGTAGGATATCTCCTACCACAGACCAACTCCATGAGCATTTACAGAATCAAGCAGCCCACAAGGCAGAGGCAGAAGAGAACTTTCATTCCTGTGCCTGCAGAGTTCAGGCATCATTTAATACCTGAGGTGCTTCACTTGCCAAGAAAACAATAATCCCTAACACGCTCAGAGTGAAGGCACTTGGGGGACTTCAGTCAAGCAAAAATGCCCCTGCATAAATTAAAAACCTCTAGAGTCTAAACACTATCTAAACAAAACTCTTTGGGTCATAATATAAGATTCAAGGACTTGAATTTATCCTAAATCAAATGTCGAGCATATAAATTCCAACTTGCACTTGGTCTTGTTCCCACCATCTTTCCATACAATGAGCCTTGAGCTGCAAGGGAGGTTCCTAAACTCTGTGGGACCACTAATGCAGTAATCACAGTCAGAAGCTGCAGTAGGAACATTCAGAGGGAGATGAAACTGGGACAACCCTGCAGCAACAGGAAAAGAAAACCATTCACATGCAAAAGGTATCAATCTGCAGCCACATCTGCAAAGATTCATGCCTCAAAATTGCTTCTCTTGCACTAACAAGCCTGCTGTGGAGATAGATTGATAGAAAACTTGTGAGCCATCTTATTCTGTATCTGTTGCAGTGCTTTGCAGGTTTTATGGCCATACGACAATACCCTTTTCTTTCTGTAATTGGCTCTGCTCAATATTTCACAACCATTTTTATTCTCTGTCTCTCTGGAGAGTTAAAAGGATTTAGATTTCAACTCCGGAGAGAAATTAAACCTCTAATTAGACCAGGTGTGCCTAGAACTGCATTCCCCAGGAATCTTAAATAATTCTACCTTCATTTTACAAATTCATAAATCATTAGAATGCAAAACCTATAAATAGGAATTAGTCAGGAGCTTAAAACTGTACTGAAACACCAGGAAGGAGTGTATGCTTCCCACGCTGCAAACACCCCATGAACCACTAAATTCCTGCTCCAAAGCTCACTGGAATGAGTGAAAAGAGACCCATAGGGATTTGGATCAAACCTGAAACCCTGCAGGCATACAGTGTTCAACCAGACAGAGCTGCCCTGGCTTGACAGAAACAGCTCAGGAGCTGCAGGTTATCTCACCCAATGAGTTATATGAGCTTCCCAAGGCCCATGTAGAGGCTTTGCATAAAGGATGAAAGCACAAATAAAGCTGGACCTGTGGTGCTAAGTGCCTCTGAACAAGAAAAAATCTGCCTGCGGCTCAGAGAAAATTAAAGTGCAAAAGAAGAAACAATTTTCTTAAGGTCACATAGGAGAGTCAGAATTACCATACACGTCATCTGAATCCCATTCTTGTGGCTCATCCCCTCATTCTGAGCTCTGCCTGCTGCACTGGAAGGTTTAACACTTTAACCAGCCTCCCAGGATAACACTAATAGTGCAGGGAAAAGCAGGTCTTCCTGAGTTAAACAGACATCAAACTCGCTCTTTGCAAGGAAGAAAAGGTTATGCTGATAGTTCTCCTGAGCAGACGGATCTGTGGAAGAAAAGGTTATCCTGATAGCTCTTCTGAGCAAATGGATCTGTGGAGAAAGGTTACCCACATGTGCATCGAAAAGTGCTCAAAGGGCAGGGCTGCTCAAACCTCAAAGGGCATTTCTTTGCTATTCGTTGGATTGCTTGACTGTCCGAGAAAAAAACAAGTGTGAAAATCAAGTCAATGGCACTTATGGTTCATCCATGCTAATCTTTAAGCATGAAACCTGCTCACATTGGTCAGTTAAGCATCTACTGATTTTCTCAATCATGGAACAACGGCTGGCACATCAATAATTTTAAATAAAGAAATAAATAAATAAATAAATAAAATACCCACCTAGATTCCACTTCCAAAAGGAAATGGACTTTTCTAACATTGGTTCTGAGCACATACTATTTTCCCTAGGACCTATCTCTCCTCAGCTTACTCATAAATCTTCCCCATGGAAAATTAGGCATAGCAGCTATCAGACACTGCAAAATACCAAAGCAAAAAATTACTAAAAAAAGGTGACTTCAAGAATCACGTGACAGCTAAGGACGAAACAAGTATGACTTATAACAATCAAGGAAATACAGTTGATTAAAATGAGACTTGGATCCTAGTATTGAACAGATTTTTACACGTACAAGAAATGAAATACTGTTAAAAAAGTTTTCAGAGTCTTCCATATTTTACTATTAATCCAAACAAACAGGAAAACAAATCTGTCATTGAAGATAGATTCCACATTTCAAGTCTGCAGTAGCCCTTAGCTCTTCTTCTTGCAGAAACTTTAGCTAATGATGCCACTTTTGCTCAATTTACCTAGTTTTTATTAAATGGTGCTCAGAACAGAGTCCAAGGCTGTAGTCATGCCACAAATCTAAAATTTCTTTCTTAGAAAAGAGTAATGACTGGAAATTGGTGACAGGTTGTTTATCTGGTTCAATTTTAAAAACAACTCAAAGCAGATATTTTCATTACTATCCATCATTTTCTGTATTAGTCACTGAGATTACTGCAGATGAAATATAGCCTCTAGCCCATCTTTCTAGCTTATTACTCACACGAGTGATCCTATTTATCTGAAAATAATGAATTTTTAAACTTTTCATAAGATAAGAGTAGGAGACTGGTCTAGTTGTATCTAATGATTTTTCACTCTCCAAATTACAAGATAAGATTCTGTAATTCAATTATATCGAGCAGATGGTGAGGGAGTGTTCTATAACACTGCACAAGTCTTTGTATGAGCCTGATTTTCATGTGTAAAAGATTCCACACAGAGGGGTTCTCATGATAAATGTATGTTATGTATGAAGAATTTGCTTTTTAGCAAGAACATGGTTAGAATATTCCACTGCAATTACAGATACACACATTTGGAAAGCTGAGCTAAGCCTTGGGCTGCCTGAGGAGGAGGACCATGAGTGGGAATAGAGACTTTCCATTTGTGGACACTGAAATTGTAAGGGACCAGCTGTATCACTGGAATGTTCACAAGTCCTTGGGGCCTGATGGAATTCATCTCAGAGCACTGAGGAGCAAGTGAAGTGAAGGCAGGACTTCTCCTGATCAGGTACCAAAGGTTTTGGGAGTCTGGGGAGGTCCCTGCTGACTGAAGCTGGCCAGTGTTATCCCAGGCTACAAAAAAGGTGTGAGGAAAGATCCAGGGAACTACAGACCTGTTCATCTCAGTACCTGCAAACATTTTGGAGTACCAGATTCTACTGGGTACTGTTAAAGGCATCTGAAGAATAATGCAATCATCAGGCACAGTTAACANGGGCCGCACAATTTAAGACGGATGTGAAGGTCCCTGAATGCATCCAGAGGACAGCAACAAAGCCAGTGACAGGACCAGAAGGAATGGCCCATGAGGAGCAGCTGAGGGCTTTGGGCTTGTTTAGTTTGGAGCAAAGGAGTCTCAGGGGTGACCTCACTGCTCTCCACAGCTTCCTGAGGAGGGGAAGGGGAAAGGGAGGTGCTGAGCTCTTCTCCCTGGTATCCAGTGATAGGAGACGTGGGAATGGTTCAAAGCTGTGCCAGGGGAAGTTTAGACTGGACATTAGCAAGCATTTCTTTACCAGGAGGGTGGTCAAACCCTGGAACAGGCTTTCTAGAGAGGTGGTTGATGACACAAGCCTGTCAGTGTTTACAAGGCACTTGGAAAATGCCCTTTATAACATGCTTTAACTTGGCCAGCCCTGAACTGCTCAGGCAGTTGGACTAGATGACTGCTGTAGGTACCTTGCAACTGAAATAGTCTATTCTAAGATGGTTGTAACACAGGTATATCACTTTTATTTACAAAATATATTGATAAGGATCTCTATGCAAGCCTGCGATTGTCTGAGGTTATGTGGTGTAGGGCTATGGAACTGGCCTTCTATCTGCTGAACTGCACCCCAGTGGCCTTTTGAAGCTCCAGTGCTGGAAATTATCACCAAAAACCTGGTGTGATCTCAACTGAAAGTGTTTCCAATACTAGTGTTAATAAAGGTTTCTAAATAAAATCATGTAGCTATAAAAAAAACTTTGATAAGGGAAAAGGAAAGAAGGTCTGTACTGCTTTTTCTGTTGAGGGCATCTTACACTGTTTTTATTGAAGCTCAGACCCATTTGAAGGTTTCCGTAAACATTTAAGATAGCGATCGCATTCCACAACAGGCAACTTCAAAGTCACAATAAAATTGTGCTGACACAAAGAAAACTCCTTCAAGAACTGACTGGGCATAAGTTACAGCTGCTCATGCAGCACATGCCCTGTTCGTGCATATCACACAAAGCCTTCGAGGAGTGCTGCAAACACAGCACAGCAGGGAATTCCTCCACACAGAGAAATGCCCAGAGGCTGCCCGGGTGTGCAACTCTTCAGTGCTACCCAAGAATATTTTGTGTTAGTATGACACACACTGCCTACCTCCTCTGCTGTGGACCCATAAGCCATGATCCACTCTTGTTTGGAGAAGTCACATGGCACAGACGTAAGCACAACTGAGAAGGGCAGTCACTTGTTTTAAGACCTCTAGCAGCATGCAATAAAGTGGCTTTTCCACAGAAGGCTGGCAGAAAGTAAACATGTTCTCAAGATATGTTCAGGAAAACATTCACGAAAAAGTGCCGCCAACTACTTGGATCAGGAACACAGCTTAACAAAGTCATGAGGCCAACAACTTTACAAGGGTCCACTGTGGGTTCTGTGGCTCTTCCTCTCAGGGTACCTTTAAAAAATTCAAGAAACTCCTTTTATAGGTCATAATGAACTGCCTAGAAATACTGGACTTTAATATGAATCCCTAAACCTTGAAAATTATTTAAGAAGAAAAACAGTCCAAATTCAACCTCCTACACCTTTTCACTGTACCATAAATAGAGGTGTTACTCATTTTCTTTGTGTCAGACATCTCTGAGGGCTTGGTCATGTAATGCACTGATGTAGAAGATACACCACCTACTTCATCTTGCTCAGCATTGTACATACAGGGAAACAACTCGGAGTTTGACAGCCTCCTACTGGCAGCCCTTCAGTGTCTTCAAATTACAGTCCACACTGGAGATAAACAGAGAGGAGGAAGGCAAGGGCTGACCCTGCAATCAAAATGAACTTTGCAGCCTGGCATTAGCACTCTGAGAGTTCATCATAACCCACAGAATACATATAAATGTATATTCACACATTTCCCACTTTTAAATGCATAATCAAAACCCTTTTTAGTGCTCAATACTTCACCTCATGACAGAAGGAAGGAATACTTCACAAAGCAATTTGTGGTATTTGGGAGGTTTTTTGTGCAGATCAATAAACACCGGAGTTCAGTTGCACTTAATTTCAAAAGGTCAGCAAGCTTTTTACACTTTTCCAGAAAATAAACTGTTCGTAGGATCTTTATCTTGTTCCAAAAAAATGTACCTCACTCCATGCCTGTGACAAAACAAGCTTTTAGCAATCCTTGACATTTGGCAGTACACATGAAAGCTACATCAAAACTACATTTCAACCCCAAGAAACAGCTGATCCTTTAAGCCACAGGAACAGCAAATACTTTTACAAACTTCCAAAGCAATTGTATTAGTATATGAAGGGAAGAACCACCCATACTTGACTCAAAGAAGGATAATTAGAATTATATCAACTATAGGAAGAAATATAACTATATCAGAATTTTTTCAGTACCATACACCTGATCTTTAGCTCAGTAAACTGTTAGGGGTAAGACTGAAACTTTTATCAGGATGAAGCTCTCTCATGGGTCTTGTAAATTCCCCAAAACCTAGAGTAACATGATGCCAGGTGTAACCATGTAAGGACAATTCCTATATTTCTGAACGACAGCAAAAAATATCTTCTGAGGATAAACAACAGAAATAGAAGTTTCTGTCACCATAAACATTAAGTCTCATACAGTACTAGGTTACAAGGAACAGAAAAAAAAATAAGCACTTTCAAAAAGCTATGCAAAGTCTTCAGTAAAAAGATCAGTATAAGTCAAATTTATTTGATGAGTAGCTAATGCTGGCATGTACTGAATGTAGGGCATACATTTTTCCTTTCCACTGTGGTCATGCACGTAAGTATGAAAAACCTCACAGAAGGTCAGGCATTTTGTCCAGCAGACTGGAGGAAAATGCTTCAGAATAACCCAGCTGAAGAAGGATGCGAGAATGAACTCTTTTCTTCTTTTTAGTTACATTTTAGTTTTACCTAAAGGTTTGAGAAGAAGCTTGCTGTGCCAAGGACTCTGCCATCGTGGATGTGGCTCAGCCTGTGGAACTGGGTTCTTTTCCACTCAGTTCACCCTCAAGAACATTCTGCGATGCTCCATATGAAAGATGCTTGCACTAAAATACGTGTTATTTTTCTAAGTGTCTCCGTGTTTACCAGATAAGATCTCAGCCTAGCAATACCCTGCACTGGCAGAGCAGGTCTCAACCAACTGGTGCCTGAATCTGTATCCTAACTACAAACACACCTTCTTAAAGTGAGCATGGTTAAAACTCTGCATCTGCACTTCTCAGCTGGTCACATTATCGAAAACAGGACAGACCAAGCCCAGATATAAGGGTACATACTCATGTTTTAAGGCACTGAGCATTTGGACTTTTCCCAGTTAGGGATCTGGGGGATTATATTTCAGGTAACATGTAGTGACCGCTTCCACCCTGAACCTGCCAGAACAGCTGCAGCCCACAAGGACAAAGGATCCCAGAGCAAAGGAGAGAAGGAGAAAAAGCAGTTTCAAGCTTTCAGGGGGCAGTCTGTGCAACAATCTCCCGAAGGACTTTGGGGCTCACTCACCTTAGAACAGTCATTATCTGGAGGGAATATTTTATCACCATTTGAGATCAATGGTTGGTGGATGAAGGGTGAGGGAGACCATGACTAATGGACCTAACCCAAACAGCCTCATGATAGAAACATTCTTATGGCACAGGGAGAACACCCATCAGGCCTATGGAGGACCTGCAACTAAGCCTGTTCTCAAATGTTTTTCTGAATAGGGATTGATTTAAACAAGTGTTTTCCTTAAAACAGGAGCTTAAGCAGTAGAAAAATCAATAGAAGCATTTATCAGGAAAAGGCAAAAATCCGTTACTTTTGATTCAAAATGAATACCATGGGGGAAACTAGGTTCAGAGTGCATCCTTCTGTTCAAGCAGAATTAGAATTTATAGTGGAAAGTTCTGTAATATAATTGGTTAATTCTTAGCACCAGTCTTTCAGCATCAATGAAAATCTCCCTACAAGTAAAATGTTA
The DNA here is from genome assembly GCA_013397175.1 of Platysteira castanea. Classification (NCBI taxonomy): domain Eukaryota; kingdom Metazoa; phylum Chordata; class Aves; order Passeriformes; genus Platysteira; species Platysteira castanea. The sequence continues at coordinate 204,986 of VYXC01009344.1, read as the reverse complement.
TCAAATTTTATTAGCAGTTACACACACACAAAAAAAAAGCCAGTAAACTCTGTGCTGGAGATAACTGTTATTCAGCTGGTCAATATACAGCAACTACAGCAGTTTCAGCTTTGTTTGGGGATTAATACAACTGATAATGAGAAGTTTACAAGACTGCAAAAATTGTTTTTTAACATACATTTGTGTAAAACTAATAGTAACTACATTAGTACGTGCACATGCCTTGAATACACATGCCTTGGAGCAACATGCAACTTACCATGAGAGAAAGTCTTCTGTAGCATGAACAGCCTGGTGAAAAAATGCTGATAACCCCAACTCTTTCTACTACACTTTTAACTTGCTCATACCTCTCATTTTTCCCTCTTGGCTGCTGTCTCATTTTTGTCTTCTCCATCTTGCTAATCCCTTCAGTTATCCCTCCTGAAGTAACTGGCCTGAGGTGATTAACCAATCTTCAACACCTGCAGGTTGCAACACTGGGCACACCCCTTAAGCAGGCTTTCCCTAGAGGATCAGAGGTGAGCAGGATTTGTGCTGTTGAATAGATTCCCTGGAAAAAAACAGTGGGGAAAAATGACACTTCAGAAGCTGAGAAATGACTGATGTTCCCAGATTTCCCCGTAATGCTGGCAAATCTTGGAGTTCTTTTATCTCTTCTGTCCAGAAGAGTTGCAGAGACAACACATGCTAGAAATGACACTGCAAACTAGAGATTAACCCACCCATTCTCCATCTGGGCACCAGTGGCAAAGTGCAAAACAAAAGCAAACAAACCACTTCTTGTCCACAACACAGGAAGGACATTGACCTGTTGGATGAATCCAGAGGAGAGCCACCAAGTAGATCAGAGGACAGACAGAGCACTTTCCCTATGAGAGAAGACTGAGAGAATGGGGATTGTTCGGCCTGGAGCAGACAAGGCTTCAGGGCAACCTAACTGCAGCTTTCCAGCCCCTGAAGGGAACTTACAGGAAAGATGAGGCAAGACTATTTACAGGAGCATGAACTGACAGGACAAGGGGGAACGGGTGCAAATCAAAGGAGAGTAGGTTTAAATTAGATATTAGGGGAAAACTTCTTTACTGTGAGGGTGGTGAGGCACTGAACAGGTTTCCCCGTGAAGTGGTGGATGCCCCATCCCTGGCAGTGTTCAAGACCAGGTGGGATGGGACTATGAGCAACCTGGTCTCACTGAAAGTGTCCCCTGCCCATGGCAGGGGGGTTGGAACTAGATGATCTTCAAGGTCCCTTCCAATCCAAATCATTCTGTGATTCCATGGTTCTACAGTTCTATGATTTTCCTTTATTTTCTGTGCTGCTTTAGGTGTGTCCACACTGGCACAGAACTAGTGGGACAAGGCAATCACAAAAGCCATGCTGTGCTTTCTTGCACATGCCAGAATGGATATCATCAGACAAGGATTAGGATACAACACGGGCAAGCCACACCAGATGCTAAAAGCTACAGAACAGTTGGACAATGCAGTGCAAGCAGAACTGTGGGTTGTACAGAATTTTTTAGCAATCCTCAGATACCTTTTACCATCATTCATCTGTCAGAAATTGCTTTTTTTCAAATTGTTTCAGCCTCCTTTCTTTACATTCATCTCCCAGCAGTCCTGTTCCTTGTACTGAGATACATGGAAATGATGGAGACAAGGTACTGCTCCCATATCCAGCAAAGTATAAGACAGATGGGCAAAAGAGTCTGCCCAGATGAATGTTACTCTGACAGTAGAAATTTCCACTTGACCTGAGAATCATATTGTTTTCATGCCTATATATCCATATATTTTCATTCTCCCATGCCAGAATCAGCAGATGGATATTTCCCAGTCTCCCTGAGGACCTCTGACCTCACCTGTCTGTCTGACATGCACCCATAGGATTGCTGTCCAGACCAGGCACAGCAGCAGCAGCCATTTCCACTCAAGAAATACAGCACAATGCAGAGTTCAGTGATTAATGAATGTACTACTGCAGAGTGCAAGAGACCAGTAATTTCCTTCCCTCCTCCTCCAGTTTAGTCCCTCAGCTCCCATCTCCCAGTAGCATGTACGTTGGCCCAGTCAGTCACAGTCTCTCTGCCTTGCCTGATTAATTTTGATTGTGCAATAGTTTCAACAGGAGAGTAGCCTTATTATGTCATAGGAGTCCCCAACTTGGCAGTTTTGTTCTGTCTTGGGAGACATACATTTGATCCCTTCATCTGCAGAAGGAATTAAAGTTAGGAGTAAGATCTCACTATAAGGCTGTTCCATAAGCACAAGAAGGGGACAGTCACATCATCACTTTGGTTAAACAAAGAGAGAGGACCCTGCTGCTTATTTGTTTTGTGGGGTGGGGAAGAGCAAAAAAGGGGACGCATCAGTGTCTGACCTCAGGGCATTGAGACGCTGAAATCCACTGGGGATCTGCCTGAAGGAAACTGAGACTGGATATTGAGGAAAGCAGTGTAAAGAACAAAACGAAAAGTCCAGTATGTTCCTCATATCCTGTAACCACTGGCAGTACCTCGATGTTGATGGCTTCATTCGCAGGACTATTGCCTTGAGAGTAGAAGTGATGAAATTACATACAACTAGAGAGACTTCACTGTCCCTCTGGATTTTCCCCGTAATTCAACATCTCTCTCCTGTAATGCTGCAAAAATATAATGGGCTTTTTCTTTTTCATCTGCACAGAGAAATGGGTTGTCACAACACAAATAGTAATCTGACATTTGCAGGGCAGGATCATGCCGTGTTTTGCCGAAGGGCATTTTGATAGGTCTTTTCATATACTACTCTTGACTGAACCTGGTAATCAAACAGATGGAACAAAACGAGTACTTACTGACTAAACCAGTGCCAGCCCCTCAGCACATCAACTGTGTTCGCGTGGCACAAAAAGCCAGCACAATGTTAATTCCCTCCTGTTCCCCTCAATAGAAAGAGACTTGGAGCATTTTCCAGGATACAGGGGAGAGCACTTAAGAGGTCAAACTCATCCCCAGTAGACTGATGCCAGTGCCACAGCAGCAGCTGATTCTAAGGAGAGTATTTATTTGAGAACAGAATGTGGCACTGCTCTTTTCTTCTATTTAATTTCAGGTAACATTTATGGTCCATGGAAAGAAAAAATAAGGGGTTTTTTTGTTGTAACAATTCCCAACATCCAGCTATGCTCTCCAAAGGTAACTATAGGTCCAAACTTCCTCCCCAACTTCAAACTAGCTCCTTAATAGAGCATTAATTGTATGACACTCTTATGCAAAAAACTAGAAAAAGATGGCCCCAAAGACATCAAGCACATATCCCCATAAGATGGTTCACTCATATTTAAGGGGCCAAAAACACAAGTCAATTTTACTGAATATATGGCCAATTATTCACAGCATCAGAATTAACGTAATTAACATTATAATGGATTTCTTCAAAAGGGAACTAGTATAATAATTACACAAGGCATTCTAAATGGGAAACAAAGCCAGTTACAATTTCAGAGGTTATTTTATGCAAATACTGTAGCTGGAGTGTTCTGAGAAATCCATTGTAAGCTGAATTGTCCACTTCTGATACTATGAATAATTGCATACCCATTTATTTCTAATAACCTATTATTTATGTGCAATTTCTTTTGTCCTTCTAAATGCTATGAACCCATTTAGAGAAACCACCTACATGACGACTTACCAATTATCCTTATAAAATGCTGCATTGCTTTGGATTAGCTATACACAATTAAATGCCAACTAACTATTGTGTTCATATAAGTTAGCAATAAGTCTGTGAACCCCAGCAATATAACATTGCATTTAATTCTAAACCACTTCTAAAAGAAGCTGATTTATATATAATCACCCCAGAACACAATCAAATTGCACTCAATTTTGCCATTAAAAAGATTAGTGAGTGCAGGTATCAATATTTAATGTGCAAATAACAAGCGCCATTTTCCAGACCATCCCCAAACAAACTCAAACTGCTTCACTCTTCCAGTGCACTGATATTGCAGCCACTGTCCCATGTACACCCATGAGCAGCTCCATGGTGCCACGCATTTACCCACCCTGTTCACCTCAGGATACACTGACATTTCACAAATTGGCTTACAGTTGGTAAATTGGATTTCTCGCACCTATTGCATCCATGCTGTGGGACTCTGCTTTCCTCTGAGTCACACTGCTGAGCATCAGTGCTGCTCAGAGGACCTGGCCCTTGCTGATGTGAGTCCTCAGAACTGCAGTAATCAGGGCTCTCAGAATGGAGCTGACTCCTGCCTGGCTAGCTGTGTGCAAACCACCGAGCAAACATTCAATGTGTTTCCTTTCAAGCTCCTTTTGTCTCTTTAAGCTCGCCATAAAACTGCTGTAGCACCTCAGCAGCTCCTGTGCCTGAGACACCATGCCTTGTGCTGCCCCAGGGGACAGCAGGGCAGCTGTGGGGTGCAGTGGGACCCGCCAGGGGAGTGATATGCTGTCACGGCAGCAAGCAGGGTTCAGTCCTGGAAGCCTGCACATCTTCTGAAAGACTGCAGCACAGCCGTACCTGAGCTATGGGTCATCTCTTCCTCCAATCCTCAGTGACTTTGATTTAATGCTGGGCTTTGAACAGTTTTTCTTCTGAAGCAAACTCAGCTACTTCTGTTATTGTTGTTTTGGAGGATCTGCCATGCCAGCAAACAGCTTTATATTTACAGCAGTTAATAATGATACTTATTCTACTCATTACATAGTTATCTTTCTATATTCGTGCATTTTTCTTCTCTTTCGGTGCCCTTGGGCTTCCAGCAAACAATTCTTTTGTGGACAAAGCACTTGTATGACCCTCAAATTGTAAACCATTCAAAACATGGACAGTGAAAAATGCAACACAAGACAGACCTGGAGGGCCTGTCCTCCACTGTCCAGAAACTGTGAAACCACCCATGTATAAAATACAATGTCTGTCTCTTGTGCTTCAGATTGCTGAGTTAAAACGGCAACAGTCAGGGCACAGGGGCTGGAGAGGCATAAAATGGCCTGCAAAAGCCATTAAGTGCCACTGAGACATTTGGATTTGATAGGAACTGAAGATTGTTTACGGCTCTGTTTACTCCTGACCATGAATACTGCGCTTTGTGTACAACAAGGACCTGAGCAAACCCCAGCGCTGTGACACATTTGTTTCTCTGCTGAGACTCCGCAGGGCACAGACACTTCCCACTGGCACCATTGTGCAGGTGGCTTTCCTGAGGCTTTCTGCTCCAAATTATAACCTCCAGCAGTATGGAAAACACACTCATCAAACACATACAGCCTTCAGAGCTGGTCTTCTTTCTGTACCCTCTTGGTTTTATGTGGTCACGTTCCCCCACATGCCCCCACGCCATGTTTTTCCTCTCTCTGGTAAGAGCACAGTCCTGCTTCACCACTAGAAAAACCCGTAGGAGTTTGGGATTCAGACAGAATGGGGAACCTACTGTGCTTTTCGCCACCATGCGACCAGCCAGGCAGGCTGGCACCTTCAGTCACCAGGAGGGGAACAGGCTCCCAGCTGTGTTTGCCCCAGCTCCAAGAGCTAAGCCACATTTTTTAGACATGAGAGAACAACTTCTCTCACCTTTAAAAGCCAGCCATGGAGCACTGGACACAAAAAGAGAGAAAGCTCCTGCAGCAGGAGAGCCCCAAGGCAGTGGGCTGTGGCAGACATGGAGTTTTCCCACTGCTCCCAAGGTGAGGAGAGAGGGGGTTTGCCAGCTCAGCCTCCTCTCAGCATGGCGAGGGCCATGGGTTCACACCTGGCATGACACCGCCAGGCGTACCCACCTGGTTTTGGAGGGATGGAGGTGCACAAAAGCCCAGCCTCCACGAGGTCTCACCACATCTGCAGAAGTTGTTACAATAGCTCTCTACGAGAAATAACAGAGAAAGACAGAAGATCACAAGTGTTCTATTTTTGGTTGTTTGTTGGGGGGTTTTTTTCCAAACATTTATTGGGATGTATGTCTAATGTCTAAGATTAGTATTTCGGTTTTTCCACTGAATATAAATAAATTGCCTATGGATACATCAGAGATACACAATAAATGAAACGATGAGCTATTTACCTGCTGGGGGAATGCTAATGAGTGTTCTAGCAATGAAAATGGCTTCACTGGCTTGTAAAATATAAAACAGTAGGGAACTCACTGGAGACCCCACAAGCATATGTCAATAAACTTAAATTATTCACTAATACACAAGCCTCCCAAGATACCAGCTTCCCAGCCCGCTTTCATTTCCTGAGTGCTCCTGACTGCATCACATTTTGAGCAAAGTCAAAGACTAATTTTCTGTCTTCCTCAAGCCTCTAAAGTTTTTGCAGAAGCCAAATAATCATATGAAAAACATTTCATTCAGATGCAAACTGAATAGTTTATTGGAATACTTCATAGTATCCAATTGGCATGCATTGCAAAGTGCAATAGCAATGCAGGACAATTGTATCTAAGACCATAAACACCTGAGCATAAATTACATTTTACCAGAGTGCTCTAGCAATGCAGTCAGACACAGCAGTGATACAGTGTGCTCTCGTTCAGAATGTTGCTGTCCTTTGTTTCTCTCCTCTACATCAATCCTGACAGTATTAACATCTGTAGCAATCACTGACCACTCTCATTTTCAGAGTACACTGCCAAGCTCTGCAGTGTGTTACAAGTAAAACAGAAGGTGCTAATCTCCACCAAAGGTCTTTCAGCCAAAATTCAGATCAATGTTTGGACTTTAACAAAAAAAAAATCCCACATTAGAATACAAGTCCAGGCATCTGTTGTCATAAAAAGATTGTGATTGTTGTATTTCATGTCCTTTTTCATTATAAATCCATTTGGCATCCTTTATAACAGCCAGCCTACCCTCAGAAAAAATTATTTGATGTTCCTGTAGATGTCATATATGCCCTGTGCTATTACAGCACTTCTATTGTAATTCAACATTAATTACCTTTCCAATTAATGTACTGCATAATGCTGCAATATAAAATGTTCACATTTTGTAAATGAGAAAATTGAGCTCAGTTCAGTCTGCTTTGATCCCATTTTACTTTTATTGTAATTCAGTACCAGAATTCTTTTCTTTCTTGGTTGAGTTATTGACACCCTGAACACACACAAGGGAGCTATCTTCTGCACAGAAAAGATACGGTTATTCTTTTCTTTTCCAAGAGAAGACCTCCAATTTGTTTTTCAATACCATTTAGATATACTTTCCTGCCTTATGATTGTTACTGAATAGCTCATAAGGAAAACTGAGGTGATAGAAGTACTAATAGAACAGCATTTACCAGTTGCCATGAATGTAGACATCATAGATACCTAAAACTGCTGGAAAATGGTACATGTGAAGCAGATTACAAATACAGAAGAACGGTGATATCAAAACTGTGGTCAGAGAATGGAAAACACCCTCTTATTTAGAAGCTAAATGATCCAACATATTCCTTAAATACTGTGTGTCAAAAAATACCAGCTGACCCTCACACTCACTAGTCTTATATTCATGCTTTAACACCCACTATTAGCTGGCAATTACTGAGTATGTGAATATGCCCTGGGAAGAATGTGCAGATCAGACTGAAAGAATTTTAGAATGTCACCTATAAAATATTCCCTCAGATAGCTAAACAGCCTCATTTTAAATAACATTGCTGGTCAAAAGGTGTAAGGGTCGGTCCGAAGACTGCTCACTTTTGCCTCACGATTCCTCGACAAGAAGAATGGACTAAAATCCTAAAACTTCATAAAGCTCTGTACAGGGGGGTTTGGGTCATTGTCAGCAGCTGGTTGTGACAGAAATGCTGGCTGCTTGAACAGGTGCGCTAGTTGCCTGCCAGAGCATTGTCTACAGATGTGTTAGTTGCCTGCCAGAGCATTTTCTACCCGTGTGCTGGTCGCAACGC
>VYXC01009344.1:122911-196882 GCA_013397175.1 Platysteira castanea | reverse complement strand
GCGGAAGACCTATTGGCTGGACCACCGGGGTCTCGTCTCGATTGGTAGCTATAATCCCATTTCCCCCTCTCTTCTCTCTATGTCTATTTCTTCTTTCCCCTTCTATCGCATAATTGAATTATTGAGCACACTAATAAAAGTGCATTGCTGAAAATCCCCACTGCTGTCTTTTGCACTTGGAGATCGGGTAAAGAACCTATCACGATTCACATTGCCGATCGTGACAAAAGGTCTGTTAAGAGTATGTTTAAGGGCAGCCTATTTACCATCTTGAGATAGGATTTCCTCTTTAACTATTCTGGAATACTTCACTGTAATCTCGAACTTTAAGTGCACTGGCTAGCCATTACTGATCTACCAGTAATTCAGACAACCTACTTTAATGGGAAATAGTACTCCTGCTTCAACATCATCCTTGACCAAAGCCTTCTGAACTTACTTTTACTAACTGCTTAGCGATGATCTTGACCTACTGCTGCAGAAGGTACAGCTGAGCTAAACAGCCATGGAATGCTGCTACTTTTCCCAGTGCCTACGTAAAGTTATAGGGAACCTCAGATTTATTTAAGATAGCTTTAGCAACCTGAAACTTTCATTTGTTTGGTATTAACCAACTTCATTCTGATACGGCTTGATTTTGTGATTTCTATCTATTTTTTTTATTTATTTAATTACTCTTCCATCTTCACTGGTACCTCACTTTTGGTTTACTTATTTTAAATGGCCATTATTACAGCTGTTAATTTTGAAAGAATTCCACCATGTGAATGTCAGTCTTCAGGAGACTGGGATCTTAGCTAGTCAACCTAAAGGACCAACAGCTGGAGGGTTTTGCACCATCAATGAGCTGTACACAGGTATCATTGCTGCAATAAATATGGCTAGAACAGGAGAAGAAAAATAAAGGGAAATATGTTAGGAAAGACAGAGAAACAAGATTTTGTGGAGACCTGAATACAAAATGACAAGATGTTCCTAACTATGCACTGAAGTTAATCATCCCCCTGTCAGTGGCAGACTTTTAGAAGGGGATTCTCGTCAGTATTGAATGGCTGGGAGTTTGCTGTGTTTACCATCAGCTAACAAAGTGTGCAGCAGATGCTCTCACAGACCCCATTTGTGTCAACACCTCAAGTATCCAACACTTGAGTATTCAGTCTGGCCAAGGCACATCCACCAGAAGCAATTATTTATCAGACAGAAGCTGACAAACTATGAGAAAGAAGACTGTAACCTTCTCTACTGGCTAAATTAGCAACTGTGTGCCCATTATCCACAAACTCTTTCTCCAAGTACTTTTCCCCTTGGATTCCTTTTCTTCAGAGATAAACGTCTCTGGTGAGAAGGACAACCAGCTGCCAAAGACTGGTGTTTAACCAGTCTCTCAAGGGAAAACTGCAGCCTAAAAAGACACCCTTTTAGGAGGCCATTCAGTATTATACCACCTTCTGCACTTTGGTCTTCTGGCTCCACCAAAGCACAGTCATTCTGTTCTGGACAGCATCTCAAAGCTCTCAGAGAGACACCCAGGAAAAGTCCACATCCTGGCTCTGAGATTATATGCACTACTCTTAAGCATAAAGCAACCCAAGCAAACTCAGATAAAAACAGGCAAAGGCTCTATTTCCAGCGGTTTTACACTATCAAAGGAAAGAAAAACAATATTGCTGAAATGGAGAGAAAATTTTCACTGAGTTCCTTTACTTTTTTCTTACATTGATCAGCACAGAGAAATGAGCAAAATGCAACTAAAAGACTTCTTGAAACTTCATTTTATACTATGAATTTAGAGATTAAAATTATATATGAATCCCATGGACTTAGAAATTAAGACTCAAAATGACACTTCATGATTGCTATAAAAAACCTCTTGGAAAATCACTTCCAACCTACTCAGCAGGTTTAATTACTGCATATATATTCCACACAGGATTCTACGAGGAAACAAGAAATGAAAGCTAAATATCAGTGTTAAAAACATGGGAGGTCAAAGCTCTACTGGTCGTTTCAGAGAGCTCAGTGGCCTCAATAATACTAACTGCACAAGCAAGGATTGCTTGTGTAAGTTAAGCTAGCAGAAACAGGTTTGCAAATTGCATGGCTATTCAAATTTTTTAAATTTCCATATTGTCCTGGCTTCTGTTTTATTTCATAGAAGTGAATGAAAAACAGCGTGAACATTAGTGGGTTTTTTCTGTAAAGGATGTTCAGGCCTTGCAATACACATCATATTTAAACTTCACTCCCAGTTAGTTACGTCTAAGCACACCTTGAATTTGGCAGCCAATTTATGGTTCTGAGCTTCAGCGAAAACATTCTTCCAGTCTCCAAAAACACCTTGAGGAGGAGGAAATTATTACCCTTGACTCTAAGGACCAAGGAGTATAATTTAAAACAAAATACTAACTTTTCTTTCATTATATTTCAGGATAATCAATTTTTTTCTTTTTTTTTCTTCCCCTTTAAGAAAAAATATCTGACCCAAGAATACACACTTATGTCTGCCTTATGTTTGGAGTCAGTAGAATGTGAACATAAAGCAACCACAGGAAGTTACTGGTCTGCCTTCACAGCTCTGGCACCTACCTTGTACAGCTGCAGAAGACTAGAAAAGGTGACCAGCAGCTGTGAAACCAAGCCAGAAAGCTCAAAAGTGTGGCTTTTAACTGCAAGAGCTTTGTGTGCTGCAACTAGACACTGCTCTAAGCTGCAATCTACCTTTAATCTGGATTTTGGAGAGCCCACAGTTGGAGGTTGTCTGAGGTTCTAGCCTGATCCATGGCTAAAAGACACAGATCAATCCGTGGAGCATCTGGATTCCACGAGTTGACTGTGGTCCATAGGTAATCACAAGGGTTATTTAGAAAACCCAAGAAGAAAGATCTGTGGCACTCACTCTACAGGCAATCCCCAGTAGTCACAGAAGCCAAAAAAACCCTCTTCTTTGTTTTAGTTGGTGCTTGGTGCATACCACAACAGAGGGTGGGCTGTAAGGCACTTCTGCTAATCACATTATACAGGGCTTTACTAAATGGTATTGGCCCTTGGGGCAAAGTCAATTGACAGATTCATGAAGCACAATCAGTGTTTTTTAAACAACATCCAGCCTTGAAAATTATACATAAATATTAATCATCTATTGGTCCAAATTCCTGTCTGCCCAAGACAAAGAGCTACCATTCACCACCCTGGCAAAACACAAACAAATTTACCTTTAAGGAAAAGAACCAAGCCAACAGCACCATGAGTCTCCTGAGCTTTAACACTCACTGGCTGGAAAGTGTCCCTTTCTGCAATGGTCTGGATCTGCTCAGCTTTTGGGGAGAATCCAAAGAATTCAGCTACCTGCTTTACACTGGCAGTCAGGTTCTGAAGGCAGTACTGCGAAAGTGAGACATGCAATATGCTTCCTCTAAAAAAGGGAGTTATCCACTTGGGATGTGCATTGCCATCATCTACTAATTTCATTCACTGTTTCCTGGAGTTCTGCTTTTGTATAGCCAGACTCAACTTGTCACTAAAATCAACTTGATTTTGCTCTTTCAGAAGCCTGTGACATTTCCTCTTAATTTCAGCAGATTTCAAGGAATGGGCTCAGATGTGTTTTGGCTCTCAGTAAACAGCATCTGCTTTTCCCCTCTCAGGTCCTCATATAGTATGAGTATAGATTCTTATCCTCAGTGTGTTTGTTCCAGGTGACTGCAGAATCAAAACAGGATCCACAGCCAACTGTAAAGAAGAGAAAAAAACATTGGCGTGACCTTTCTTTCTAACTGGGTACTTTTTTCCTGTACAACTGAAGAATTGCCTTCTGTTGCCTGTTGGTTACATCAATGCAGACAAAAAGAACAGCCTGTCCTCTCCACGGTACTGTCTGTACAAGAGAATGACAGAGGCTTCCTCTGAACTTTTGCAGGTAAACACTTTCCACATATAAACATGAATCTCACTATGTGCTTCCCTTCTGTGACTGTGCCGTCACATAAACATCTCTTAACAGACAAAGCCTGATATCAGCCTAAATCTAAAATACAGGTTGCTAATGAGGTATTTGGCCCAATGTGGAGAAACAGTAAAGGAACAAACTGCCATTTCATTAACACTTTGAACCTCCACCATCTCCTCCAACACCAAGTGGCAGAATGTTGACCCAATGCCATTGTCCAGCTGCCATGCAGTTCCCTCACCCTTTACTGGAAGAGCAAAATACCCAGAAGCAAAGCATCTTTTGGACATTCTCCCCTTCTGGCATTCAGCTGCCTCCTTTATTGTGATATATGGCCATCAGGAAATTAATTATGGCACAGCTCTTTTCCCACTGGCCCCATTCGGTTGTTTTTAAAATATTTTTTTCTGTTGCTTTTTCAGCTACAATCAGTATCTGTAACAATACAGATCTGTCATGAATCCTGAGAACTCATCCCTGGAGCTGTAACTGGGGACACTTGGCACATTGTTATGGAAATGGAAAAATGAAACAGCTGTATCTTTAGGGTTTCAAAACAACACTACTATCTGGAGTGGGAGAAAGAGGTCAACAATTTTAGATCACTCATCTACGCTGGAAACCAAAGTGAGAATATAACCAAACATTCTGCAACTAATAACACAGTGGGAGCTATAAAATATTTTATTGATAAAGACATGCAGAACAATATTACAACATGATCATAATAAGGACCTTATCACCACTTCTAAGGTTTGTTTATGTCAGAAGGAAATTGCAGAAAGAAGTAACTGGAAAGACTGCAAAACAGTCACTCAATACTATCCCATAACTACCTAGGACCTGGGAAATAATAAGGAACCATTTGCTAACCTCCTGCCAGGAAAAGCTCCTTTAGAAAACCATAGCTGTTACAATCATCTCCCATTTTTCAAACTATGGCAACAATTTTCTTGAAATCCTTAAGAGACTGTAATCCTCAGAGAATCATAATAAACACTTCTGAAAACACATTATACACATTAAGTATTTTTGCCAGATATGTTTTATTTTTTCCTCCATGAGGCAGGAGAAAATAACAATAATATGTGGAAAAAATCTCTATCCCTTAACCAATTACTCATTTCATCTGTGGTACACCTTGGAAGTGCTAAGTATCTGCCACTGTCCAGTGACCAAGTACCAGAAACACTGAAGTTTTAACCCTATGACTCTTTGCAAGGAGACAGCCAACGTCCCAGAGACCCTGCTGCCACATTCATTCCCATCATGGCTGTGCACAGAAAAGAGCTGCATAAATAAGGAAATTGTGACACTCCACCAATTTCAGAGCACTGCAACAGCTCTACCTATGTCCCTGCTTACGTCAACCTCAACACCCCTGAGGCTACTGTAAATTGTAGGGGGTGCTAAGAGAGCCCAAGCATCATGAGACTCCCACTGTCTCCAAGTTGTTTTCCTGCAGTGCCACCTGCTTGGGTGCAAGAAAAGGATATGGCCCCAGAATTAGTCTTGCACAGTGATACTGTCACAGAGATGAGGCTTGAGTTGCACAAGCCTGGGTGCTCCAAGGTATTCCACAAATTAAGCACACCAACTATCAAAAAGTTTTACTATTTATACAGTTTAGCAAACAAAGGAATTAGTGTTCACTGGGTGCAAGTGACATAGTTCCCACATTAATTAGTCTTCTATCTTCCACTGGTTAATGATTCTCTTGCTTCTCATGCTAATCAGTCCACATGCTCAGTCCTTTTCTTCTTCTGGGTCGCTGGTTTTCTTGGCTCCATGGCCGTGAGTCGGGGGTCACAATCTATCTTTGCCATAAATTACCTTTCAGCCAGTCGGAGCTGAGTTGGCTTAATCAGTTTCTTTCTTATATTGGGATTTCTGCTGGATGTCTTTGTGGCCCATAGATGCTGCACTGTTTGTGTCCACTATAAGTAGTACATCCTTCTCGCCTGGCATTATTAACCTCTCCTTAGGTCTGAGATTACTGAAGCATATCGGGCCCAAGACCTTAACAAGTCAACTCTACCGATAAGAGATTTGTATTTCTAGCACCTGGGCATCACTTAGCGCTCGCTTGTTAGCCGCTATCTGCCTCACGGATTAATTTATTTTCTCGTTGATTAGGCTGGAAAGTATGCAAAGATCAAAGCCCATCCTTTCTTGAGAACATTTTTATACAATTCGTATTTTGCAAGACCCGTCCCCGGGCCGCCGAGGCCGCCTTACCGAGGGCCCCCCCTGGGCCCTGCCGAAGCCGCCTTACCGAGGCCGCCCTGCCGGGGCTCTGGGGCGGCCCGCGGCGCTCCGGCGCCTGCGCGGCGCTGCGGGTGGCAGAAGGCGCCGAGCCCCGGTCATGGCGCGGCGGGTCGTGAGGGGACTGCTGCTGCTGGAGGCGGCGGGGCTGCTCGGCGCCCTCCTGCTCTACCGCGCCATGGACCGCAGCCAAGGTGCGGCGGGGCGGGCGGGGGCCGCGCCCCGACGGGGACGGGAAGAGGGCAGGGGAGGCTCCTCCGCGCGGGGGCCGCCGGCGGTGCCCGCGGAGCGCCGCGCACCGCCCGGGTTTTGTAAGGAAATCTTGCCGTGCTGGGGTCAGGAGTTCGGCTTGGGTGAGTTCAGGTACACAGGGGTGGCTCGTCGGGCGGCCCGCCGAGGATAGACCTCTGAAGAACAAGCTGCTGTTGTAGTTTTACAAAGCCAAGCCCGCGAGCAGTCCTTCCGGAGGCAGCACGCGACCACACCAGGAACAAAGACGAATCTGCGCCTTTTTATAGTAACAGCAGCGGGCCAGATAAGGATTTAAAAGGGAGAGGGACTGTCCGCAAATGAGGCAGGAATTGCTCAGTCCTGTTTTAGGCATCTGGTGTTGAGCCCTTGAAGAGATGGCCCGGCTGTGTCTGGGTCTCCCAGCCTCTCTGATTTGACATTTCCCAGGCTGAGAGCAGACCCGGATTATTTAGCTTCAATCCCTCAGGTCTCTTAGACTTACAACTCGGTGCCCAGGTAACACAGAAATAAGTAAAGCACCGGTTTGGTTCCTACCAGGAGGTTTGCTCTGCAGAGCAGCGGCCTTACTTTGCGTGCAAGGCTCTGCAGGCTGCAGCACTGATTCGGCAGATCTGTGTCCCTGCAGGAAAGGAGCCTGTCCTGCTACCTGCAGGGTCAGGATGAGCCAAAAGGCAGCTGCTGCTTTGGCGTAGAGGGCAAGAGTCCACCCATTTCAGCAGTGGTGTGGTCTTCATGCCAAGTTCAAGCTGAGCTTCACCTACACTACATCAGTTTGATTTGTTTTCCAAGATCCAGATGATGCCACTGTTAAATTTCAGCTGTCTTTGCATTTTTATTAGAAAATATATATAACAAAAACATGGAGAATACATGTTTTCAGCCTATTGTTTTCACTTGGTGCTGGGTATTCATCTTTGGGATTTTTTCTCCTCTTTTTCAGTTCTAGGTCCTAGTTCTTATATGCATTTGCATATCTTCTTCAGTTGCAGTTCTGTAAGGTGCAGTGAGCTAATCTAACAGCTTAGTGAACTCAGGAGTGAGGCTTTTACTGCTTTCTTTGTGCTAGTACTAGAAAGGGTATCATCCTTTTACAGGCTGCTGTAAATAATTAAAATAGCATAAACCTGTTGTGATTTTCTACTGGGTTGTCAAAGCAGCCCACATACAGATTCAATGAACATCTAAAGCTGCAAAAGGAAACAAAGCAGTTTTCCCAGGTTTTATTTGCGTGTCAGTCTATGAGAGGCATGCAGCTTCCTATGAATCTGTAGCTTGGACCTCGTTATCACAATTGTGAGGAAGCTCAGAAAACACTGTGATGATGGGGCTGCACATATGAGTAACCTGAATAGTCTCTGAAATGGTTTAAAAAAAATAAATTCCTCTCACATTATTTAATGGTGGCTGTAACTAAAAGAGCTCAAACAAATTTCAATAAAACGAATCTAGTTAGAAAAAAAGTGCATTTAATTATTCATCTTACTATATGCTGGGAAAGTAACTGTGATTTATCTTTCTTGTCAGATTTCAGATACACAATGCAGAAAAGGTTTCCATCAATTCTGGAAGGTAGGTTTGTAGTCGTTGGCTTCAAGAAGGATGGCTGAAGCTTCTGCTGCATCTTAATGTATAAAACTGATCTTACTGCTTAAAACTTTCCCCAGGAGACACTGCAGAAGGTTTTATTGTTAAGGCATGGATGGAGTGTCACACTGTTTAGGATAGAGACATCAGAATTGGAGGGCTATACACTGAGTGAAACTAGCCACAAAGTGGCTGCTCTTCAGATATATTTAACTTAGGCTGACATGGATTTTCCTATTTTTCAGTTTATTACAAATCCAATGAGTGGTCTGGAATTCATGGCATAAGGGAGAATGACCAAATGACATGGTTAAGCAGCAAGAATTGAAGTAAGAAAGATGTGTGATTAAATAAAAAACTATTTAAGAATAATTATTTTTAAAATGTCCACATCAAAACGTCCAGTTCATCTTCTTGATTTCTTGCCTTTGTACTTGTTTTTCAGCCCTCTGTGCCTGAACTGTTTCTTCTTTTTGATGATGCTTTTCACATCCCTGTTGTGAAGCCACTTGTCACGCTCTATTTCCCACTGGATCTGTTTGACATCTGTAGGAGGGAAGGTGAGAAATAAGGAGCCGATGGATATCTCTGACCATGGCATGCATACAGATGAATCATGTAAAAGTTAAAAGTTGACTACTGTATTTATAAAAGTTAATAAAGTGAAAACTGCCTTTTTTTTTTTTTTTGAGAAAGCCGTGGGGTTTTTCATTTCACAAAACAAACCCTACCATCTCAGAGTTCCAGACATTGTTTTGTATTTTACTAATGCTAGGCACGCTTGTGTTAGAAGCAGTGTTTGAGTGCTCCTAACATTCTTCAAGTGACACCAGCAAGACTTGTAAAAGCTTTATAAAGCTTTATTCAACTGGCATATATCCATTTAATTCATTAGAATTATTCTGGGGAAACTACTTTCTGCTTCACTGATACTGCAAGGAGACAGCCCAATAGGTAGGGAAAGACAGCTGTATTTCATGCCTTCCCTTCCCAAGGAATCAAGGACACTTTATCTGAGCAGAATTCACACAAATGCTTGACAAAGAGCATCCTGCCTGTCCCTATTTATAGTGTGAAAGGGCCAACGACAGCCTCTCTCTCTTTTCTGAAGCCTTACTCCACTACTCCCGGTTAAAATTTAGCACTGGCTATCTCTCGTCACTGGAGAAAACTGCCACATCTTAACCAATGTTGAGCTACTGTCCCTGCTGTGTGGTGTCTGACCCTGTATTCCAGTTAAAGGTGGTTCATCTTTTCAGGTACAGAACCTGAAGGGAAAGAAGCGAATGACAGCATTACAACTGTCTGCTACCTGCAGCATGTACTTACTCGCGTTATCTCTGTTGGCCATGGCGTTCATTCCGATATTGTCAAAC
Source organism: Platysteira castanea (assembly GCA_013397175.1). Classification (NCBI taxonomy): domain Eukaryota; kingdom Metazoa; phylum Chordata; class Aves; order Passeriformes; genus Platysteira; species Platysteira castanea. The sequence goes on along the minus strand of VYXC01009344.1, from coordinate 187,459 downwards.
TTAGACCCAGCATTTTCATCCAGCAGATAGCCAAACTTCAAAGAGAGAAATGTTAGTATTCTGTTACTAAGCAACAGGTAAAATGCTTGATCACTTTTTGTTAAGCACTGATCAAACTCACCTCTTCTGCAGATGCCAGTATACCAGCATCTTGGAGTTTCCTCTTCTTTCCTCGGCTGGATCCTTCAAACAAAGAGTATTATTCTTGTAAGACAGAACTTAAAGCTCCCAAAGACACTAAAACAAAGTTTTACCATGCTTTAAATTTTTCAAACTTTTCTTAATGAGATCATCTGAATTAGCTATGTTGGAAACCTTTGTTCCCCATCTCCCCTAAAAGAAAAGGAAAAAAAAAGTTTCCAACCAAGAATTAAATAGCACAAAGCTGTGTATCAGGTGTGAGTAACAGATGCACAAACTACCAGTACAACTCCATCCTTCTTCAAAATTCCTCCTTCAACTCTCAGCTCTTCAACAGCAGGTTGTTACTCTGAATTATGGTAGGGGGACAACCTCCTTTTCATTTATGGTTTATTCAAATCTGAACCTAGATCCAAAATGTGATAATCTACTGTAGTAAGTACCTCTGTTTCTGAAGTTTTTTGGATTCTTTTATTTGTATTAAACTTACATGTCGGTGTTTTCTTACCTTCCAGTGATCCTGCAAAATTCGTATCTTTCTTTTTCTTGCCCTTTTTACTGACAGATTTCAGCTGCTTGTCGTTCAGATCTGACAGAAAAAAAAAACCCAAATACATCAGTCTCCAATTCTCACACCATGTACATGTATTTAAAGTGCAGCAGAGACTAAAATTCCTTTTTAGGCATATTTGTCATATTGGTTCAGGTGTTTAAAAGGCAGTGCACACAAGCAAATCTAGTATTTCTTCAAGCTAGACAATTAAAAATTGGTCTGTGGTGTGCTGTTCCTTATGCTTTTTTCCACAGCACCAGAAGGGGGTGATACTAAGACACATAAAATACAAAAGCTAAAAGCAGGCATTAGGTAAACCTCGAATGTCTGTGTGGTAAGGTTGATGAAATAATAATCTCATGAAAGAGATGGTTGCTTTTCCAGCCACATGCAGTGCATTCTGTGTACACTGTGCTTTTCAGTTGAACAAATAACACCATGCAGGTGCAAGAATCAGTTACTACTACAGTGGTAATAAAAACTTGAGTGCATAGCTGTATTATAAGAGTAAGCTGTTATTTGTGAGAGAGCAATTTAAGTAAAAGGTACTTCATCTAAAAGAAATCAACATTAAAGAAATAGAAAAATTACCAATTACCAGATTTTTTTTTTCTCTTTGAGCTCTTCTAGTATTTCTGCCTACTGCAGCCAGTTATTTGTGTATAAAGCTACTTTCATTATGCCAATGTTTTCAGAATGAAAGAAACCTGTCTCATTTGGAAGTTCTGATACCCAGATGCCTAATCCCCACTCTCACCTAGGAGACTGTGCCAGGAAATGCTTCCCTTAAGACTTCATTGTACAGAGAAGGACTTTGCTTAAAAGCTGAGCTTCCCACCTAGATAACTAAATTGGAATTTGCATATGTAGTTACATATTAGATGACCTATTTTTAAAGCTTTTTCTTCTTGTTTTTCGGTAATAAATGGCACTTTACCTAGGTCGTTATCATCTTCAGACACATCCATAAATACACCTCCCTCTTCATCCATATCCTCTTCAAAGTCGTCCTCCATACTTCCTAAGGAGACTTCCTCATCATCCAGATCGCTGAAATCATCTTCATCATCAGAATCCTCCCAGTCAGCACCAGATCCCTCACCACTTTGACCTTTCTTGCCACCTTTGGGATTTTTTTTTATATTACTGAAAGAAGATGTAACAAGCTTAGCACTTCATCTGGAAAAATACTGTTTGCATCTAGATGACATCTATCAACTGGCAAACACCATGTTAGAGAAGTTCAACATCATCGCAAACTACTGCAAATGTAGGCTGTGACCTAAAATACACATATTATACACTGAGGTATGTTTTCAACATTAGTGTAGGGAGTTGTATTATAAAAGTCAACCATTTTAAGAAATTCTGGACAGAACCCTATTCTGAAATTAGCAGAAATGTCAGCTTCAGTATTTTATCTCCTCTGTGTCTTTGCTCCTTTTCAGAAAGTCTTTTCTGTAAAACACAGAAACTGTTCTGTTAAACACCAGTCAAGATCACAAAAATCTTTCAGGTTTCACCAGAAGTTTTATTCTCCTGTCGCCTCAAGGGAAAAAGTCTCTGTGCAAATTCAAACACTGCATTATAGATACTTTGAGTAAAATAGAGGCTACTTAGCTATTTACAATTGGACTTGATCATCTTAAAGATCCTTTCCCACCTAAATTATTCTATGATTAATGAAACTGCTGACTTCAGGAGAACCGAGCTCTCTGACTCTGGATCTCACAAAGCTTATTAACTGTGTTAGGTCCAGTTACAACCAGTCCTTGTGGCAGCAGTGCCATTATGCCTCATTCTGCTTCCTTTTGTACTTGGTAATTCTCGAATAGAAACCTGAGACAATGAAATACAAGATTTTACACTGCTTACTGGGTCACTACAGCTCTCATGTAAGGACTATAAGCATCCCAAGGTCATCATGATCCATTATGGAACATGCAGAAAACCAGCATTACTCAGTGTAAAACTGATACTGCCTTTTTTGCACGGTGATATTCTGGGTCTTTCTGAAAAAGGTCTATCTAGTTTCACACAGTAAAACTCTTTGAAGATATTAAGACAAGAGGAGTAAGAACCAATCTGAAGTCTTACCCAGCAAAATCAAGGTCATCCTGGCCAACAGTGGCATTATCAGCAGCTTCAAATGTATCTAGGGAGAAAGAAAATTGTTATTACTACAAAACAAGCAAAGACATATGAAGTCATTGCATCCAGTAAGTACATGGACCTGTTGGAGCAAGTCCAGAGGAGGGCCACTGTGCTGGTGGTAACAGAGAGCTGGAGCACCTCTCCTAGCATGGACATTGTTCAGCCTAGAGAGGAGAAGACTTTAGGGTGAGAAAGACTTTAAGGAGAAGACAATAAGGGTGACCTTATTGCAGCCTTCCAGTACCTACAGGACGCTACAAGAGAGCTGAGAGGGACTTTTTCCAAGGGCATGAACTGAGAGGACAAGGGGGAATGGCATTAAACTGAAAGGGAGTTTAGATTAGGTATTAGGAAAAATTCTTTACTGTGAGGGTAGTAAGGCACTAGAACAGGTTGTCCAGAGAAGCTGTGGATGCCCCATCCCTGGAAGTGTTCAGGTTGGATGGGGCTTTGAGCAACCTGGTCTAGTGGAAGGTGTCCCTGCCCATGCAGGGGGGATGGAACAAGACGATCTTTAAGGTCCCTTCCAACCTAAGCCATTCTATGATTCTAGCATTGCAAAATATCTAGTTTTTAGATAAAGGGTCATTACTTCAAGCTTCTGAATTTATGAAGCAAATTCTCATTAGAGATACTAATAAAAGACAAACACAATTAGTAAGACCATATTGATTGAGTCACTAAGTAAGAACCCTGATACCAGAGTTCAGAATTATCTCAAAATACTGTAGAAAACAGTTGTAGAGAGCTAACTGGGTTTTTTAAAATATACATATAAGTAAAATTTGAAATAATAAAATAATAGACATTTTCTGGTACACTAACAAATTTAAATTCTGGAACAAATCATACACTAATTCCAAAGCAAAGCACATGCTACAGAAGAGCTAAGACTACTGCAGAAGTTTGCCAACAACCTTACTGAACTCATAACCTCATGAAAGATGTTAGAAACAACGAGAGAAACTGTAAGCAAGACTGAAAAAGACCAAGCAGTAAAGAAAAAACAGAGGCAAATGTTACGTGCTGTTAGAAAAGGTTCCTCAGACAACATTAGGAAAAGAACAAAAGGGCATGAACTGCCATTCATGGGTGTAAGTTCAAAATCAGACAACTTCCAGCCATTCAAACGAGCTGACTACTGCAGTGGTGGGAGCAAGACCTCTTTGACAAGTGGCACCCAGCTGGCTCACACGGCGGATAGCAGGAACTGCTGTCTGCAGGAGCATAAAGGACAGCTGGAAAGCCAGTTTTCTCCCACTCCCATATTCCTCTATCTGGTTCTTTTACACAATATGAACTATAAAAAGGCTAAATTAGTAATCTGAAAAAGCAGGGAATACTGGGATTAATACTGCAAGGAAGAACACAGCCTTACCCAATGCTCTTTCAAATTCATCATCATCCACATCTTCTACACTTTCTTCATCATCCAGACGCTTTTGTTTCTCTCTCTTCTTATCGAACTTTGAATAAAATCTGAAATAATATATTGCTCTCAGACACAAAATTACAGGTGATGGTCTTTATGACAACTTTTTTAATTTTAAAAAACCCCATAACCTGCAAATTGTTTCCCATGTGCGTTGTCAGGTGAAAACTGTAAGTGATGGTTTCAAACACATCTAAAATCAAGAAATTTGTATTTCCTTTGTTTTTCAAAGAATCAGTCACTACTGCAATATTTAAAACAATAACATTTCACTGGCCAAAGGCTTCAGAAGTTATTTTTAACTATTATCTTCAGTTATTTAATGAATTCATAAAAAGGCACAAGAAAGATGTAAAAATCTGCCTTAGACTGAGAAGGAAGAAAGGATCAAGTTCAACTTGAATATAATTGGGAAAAAAATATAAAAGATATTCACCCATCAAGTTTTATTACATTTTCTCCCATAGCCCTCTTCTTCTGGGCCTTAGTTTTACCTCTTGTCAGCCATTTTCACCTTCATGTTAAAGAACCACCAAAAACAGAAGGCAATTTTGACCATATACAAAAAAGTACTTTGTACAGAAGACTTTAAATGTGTAATCTCAGTTTCAGCCATCTTCAGTGTAACAATACTCTTAACTTTTCAGACACTGGCATGTTTTTAAGATGCTTTTCTTTACTCTCAAAACTAACACCATTATTTTATTTACTTATTAGTATTATATTCCTCAATATTAAAGTATCAATTAATTTAAAATAAATGAAGTTAATTCAAATACTAATTTCCTAAGGAGATACAGGTAAGCAGTATTTTGATCTAATAAAAACAAATGTTTGCCAAATGCCTATCACTTCAATTTTAGTACTAAAACTGCATTTCTGTATCATAATCTGAAAGGAAATTCAAAGAAACAGAAAGAACTATGAGTAATAAAAAACTAAAAACTCTGAAAAATAGCTCCTCTGACTTATTTTGCGTTGTTCCATTCTAATAAGCTTTGATGTTAATAACATAAACCCGCTACATTCCAGCTTTCATTATATATACCTCGAATGTATAAGAATTACAACCCACAAGATATTCACCATTACCCATTACTTAAAGCTTCTTTATTATAATGTCAACTTACTTAATTTTGGACTACAAGCCCCGATTGCCTTTGTTCATAGGTGATATTCTTTCCTAAGTGCTTTTGACAAATGTTACAATTATGTCCAAGAAAAGCACTATCATCTTAAGTCACTCAAATTAATCAAAATTTGCAAATACTTGAAATACCAGAGAATACTTACAAAAGGCAGTGGGTTTTAATGGCATTGCATTAAAAAAACCAGCACCTAAAATGAACGTTCACAAGTATTCCATTACCTGTGAAAGAACACTTCATCCACTGGGATTTTGCTTTCATCTTTGGCCCGGAATTCCTTACTGTTGACTGCAAAAACAAAAAAGAACTGATTTTACCTTAAGTTGAAATGATGGTTATTCTTTTCAGAGGTTAAGCAGCACACACAGACTGAAGCAGACACAGGGTGTCATCCATTCAATAATGGGGAGCTTATCTGAAAACCTCTTCAAACTAACACAGTGTATATGCTGTACTCCAGGGTGAAGTATGGAAAAGACCCTATGGAAACACTCAAGTGGCACAGCCCTAACCAGTTATGTATCAGCAAGGCAGGGGGTTGCAATCACCTACAGCAGGAATACATTTAAAACAATAACAGGAAAAAAAGTAGGGAATAAGATGAACTTGCTGTCATGCACTAAAACACTGTAATCACTTCTGCCCAGCATTCCCTGGCAGTAGAAATGCTTGTCAGGAGCTGCAGAGCAGGACCATGCGCCAGCTGAGCACACTGAGGAAGGGATCAAGCCTCAACCTGCCTCAGTTTCTGGGGAACTGAGGCAAAATCTGACACTGCAACAGCAGATCAACTAGGGTAATCCCTGTGGAGGAGCTTTTTACCCTCTCACATTCCCCTTCCCTCCTCCTCAGAAGTATATCAAAAGAAGAAAGGCTACAAATTATCTCAGCGGGCATGGATTATAATAATTTGTAAGTGACAATGGGTCCAAGTTTCTGAAACCAGATCAGCATACTCACAGAAGGGCTCTTCAAATGAACCGTAGAACGTACCAGAGGACTTGCAATCTCAGATCTCTGCCTCAGCAGAGATCAGCTACCTGCAACAACTGCAGACTTTTCTAGCCATATTAATATATCCATATTTTTGTATCATGTTTCATTTGTAAAACAGTTAAATTCCCCAAATTCTGTCCTAAATCCTCAGTCTGCTCCTTCAACTCAGAATAAACTCAAGGATGGGACAAACTGTATAGGCTAAAACTCCTATTTTAAGCTTTACCAGCCATAAAAACAGCCATAAAAGTACATCAGTACTTACTAATCTGCATAACTAAAACCTCTTTGCAACACAAAGACCCAAAGCTGGTGGAAAAGCACATCCCTGGGAATGCTACAGAGACTCTACTACAGAAGATGGTACCTCTTCTGTCCTCAAGCAACATGTTTTACTGATAGTTTGCCCTGGTTTTCTAACAGCTGCTTCTTACACCAAACCCTGCTCTTGATTGTTGGAAACAGTGGGACCGGACAAAAGGCAGCTTATTCTTGGAGGCAGGAAGACTCTTAGCAAAATAACAGTGCCAAAGATACCTTACACAGCTGCAGCTGTGACATTGTCTGGAGTAATCCATATCATTTAATGAAAGAGCTTAATGTGATTTAAATAATTATACAGATCCATTTTTTCTGGTATTTTAAGCCATTTTTCAATCATAATAAACAGAATAAAAATGGCTATAGAATAACTGACTTTCTCTATGTCATTTTTTCTAAAAACGATTCAATGGATCCAAAGTTCCATCTGTGGAGATTCCATACATCCTTACAAGAAGATGAGGTCTGATCCTGAAGTTCAGACACCACCACTGCATTCCTGAGGGATGGCACTTTCTTTTATCGCTAAGACAAACAGCACAGACAGTGCAGATGACACATCTACATCAATCAACCAAGGATTTTTTAGTCATCATAATCTTAACTGACTTAAGGGGCTGACTTACCTGCAATATTCTGCATATCCTTCATAAACTGCTTCTTCTTCGGCTGCATTACCACACTGCTAGTGTTTTCTGTATCAGAATATAAATCAGAGAGGAATTTTTATTTTATGACTATTGATACAGAACTTTTAGGAGTGGCTGATAGACCAGTGGGTTGTGCTGCCATCCATAATCACCTCAAGGGGCTGGAGAAAAGTTTAACAAGGGGAAGTGCAAAGTCCTACACTAAAGCAGGAGCAACCCCAAGTACCAGTATACACTGGGGGCTGCCCAACTGGAAAGCAGCTTGGCTAAAAACACCCTGGTAGTCCTGGTGGACACCCAGTGGACCGTGAGCCAGCACTGTGCCCCTGCAGCAAAGAAGGCTGATGATTCCTGGCACTTGTTCAACCACAGTTGGAATGCTATGCCCAGGTCTGGGCTCCCCAGCAGACACGTGCATACTGGAGAGAATCAAGTGATGGGTCACTAAGGTGATGAAGGAGACTCCATCTGAAGATCAGGAAACACTCTTTCACTGTGAGGGCAACTGTGTGCTGGCACAGGTTGCACAGAGAGGCAGTGGAGTCTCCACTCTTGGAGACATTCCAAAGTCATCTGGACAGTCTGCTCTAGGTGTCTCTGCTTGAGCCCATGACTTCAGAGGTCCCTTCTGGCCTCAACCATTGTGTAGTCTTTACATCTTTCTATTCCTTGCTTATCCCTGCAGAGTCAGCAGTTCTGCACTGTGGGTGTGAGGGGATGTGACTGTTGGCTGGTTCCGGGTTGCAGACATCTCTCTTGCAGCCCTGAAGACTGAGCCCACTCCTCTCTCCCACCACATGCACCCCAAATACCTGACAAGGCCAACCAGAGAATGAGAATTTGGACAGCACCTATAACCAAGACCACATGGTACAGGGAAGTGCCTACCTTTGCCTTTACTGAGTTTGGGATTTCTGTACACAAAGCGATCCAAGAATCTCATTAACGTGAAATCCTGCAAAGGGTCCCCAGAGTACTGGATATGATTTCCCTGGAAGAAGGAAAAAGCCAAAAACAATTAAGGTCTTCATTTTAGAAAGACACCATCTAAACATAGAGGACTCAATCAGTTCAAGAACAACATTAAAAGATACTTTAAAAAGATAAAGACTTGGGGATACTACACCACATAACCCTGACCAGGTTCTTCTTTTCGCCATTTCAGTGTTTTCTTAACTAAAACACACCTCCTCCACCTTGTTTCAGTGTTAAACTGCCTTGCAATGTACTGTGCTAACAGCAGTTAATACTCAGCATCCTTTCAATACCATATATTCAAATGAAAAATAAGTATTTTAAATACATATTTGTATAGGTTTGAGCAGTTTTGGCATGGTACTACAACAGTATTTTAAAAAGAATTTGTTCCTGTAGTTCCTCATATTATGTTACGGGTTCCCCACATTTCAAAAAAATAATTAAATAAAAAGATACAAAAAAACCTCTTAAAAAAGCTTTAAGAATCACACAATACCTACATTTCTACAAAGTTAAAACTTTTGAGAGCCGTCTCCTTTACATATAACACTTCAATTCCATGAAAAGCTTGGCATTTCAAGATAGAGTTCTGCAGAGTATGCAGAGTCTGCAGTATGATAGAGTTCTGCAGAGCTGCTAGTTACCCACAAAGTGCAAGGAGACTTTATAATGTATTTTTTCAAATGGCAAAAGACACCTAACACAAAATATCAAACTTCAAAGCAACCAACTAGCAAAAGCACTTACTTCTAGAATTGTTTTTGCAAACAGGGCCACAGATGGATGAAAATGTTCAGAAAGCTGAAAAATATGAGTAGTTTATTTCTAATTAAAAAGTATGTTTTAAGACCACTCCATGACTCACCAAACAACAGGCATACACATAGTAGTGCAAGGCTGATGTGCTCTGCACTTTAACAACTGAAGAACTTCAAGTTCTACTCTTTTGTTTGCATTAAATACATTTTCACTTACAATTTTAAGTCAACACTAATAAGCTTTAGTGATCAAAGCTAAGATCCAATAGACAAAAAATATTATTATTGTCCAAATTGTCACTTTAAAAATTCCTATTCCCTACTCAAGAAATTCAGTATTGTATGGAACATATACCAGCTTAAAGCTAAGCAGCATGTCAGCTTTAACCTTTCTCTTGTTACTCAAGTAGCTACTTCAAGAATAAGCAAATTCTTTGTCCTCTCTTCATACAAGGGCCACGCTAATAAACACAGCAACAGCAATGCAAGAATGTCCTACCTTCTTCAGCTCCCAAAGGCTTGTGCTTTCAGCACCACAGTATAAAGGACTTCGGTGCATAGGATCATAGGAAGTTCCACTCTTCCTGCCTGAGGGGTGGAAGGGAGTAAAACAACTAATTTTCTCAGGCAACTTTACAAGAGCATTATTCTCATTTCCCCATGACAGTAATGCTGCCCATCGCTCCCAGCTGGACAAGCCAGGGGTTCATCTGGCAAAAGGAAAAGGCTGTATTCAGCTGCCCTTCTCAGTGTATGATCAGGTGCACAGGCAGATTCCAAGGCTTCCAAGGAAGACCCTGGAAACCCCTGGCCTGTTCCAGAAGGCCTTCAGGGAGGAGTGAAACTGGGCACAAGTTCAAAGCTGGACAAACTATTCTAAGCAGGCTTCACAAGCAAGAGAGCAGCTACACATCCTAACCTTGGCTACACTGCTTGGAAGGTGTTTGAACATGGAAGCAAAGAATTCCAAGCCTGTTAACCGTTAAGGCACAAATAATGTGTTTATTACAAACTGCATGAAGTGCAACACACTAGTCATAGAGTCTTTTCATCACTGCTGAGGTAACAGACAAATTGAACTGACTGGTTGCTTTCAACCGAACTTCAGTTTGAAAACTAAAATAATATTTTAATCACTTAATCTTACAAAACTCTTGATCAACATGTCAGTGTTATGGACTCTTAGATGTTAAATTATATATTTTCTTGCTGATTTACCTCCCATATTCAGATGATGCACCCATGAGGCTGTTGAATTTGAATTTTTTGTTTTAGCAGAACTTTCCACTGTACTTCTCTTTTCATCTTCTACTTGGTCTGCATCCACAAATTTTTCCTCATCCTCTTCAGCCTCTTCTTGATCTTTAAAGCACTCTTCATCATCTGACTCCTAAAAAATAAAAAACATTAGCAAACAGCTTTTACTTTCCAGACTTTGACTTTTTAGAAAAATGCACATAAAGTTCTTGAGCTACTTATAAAAATCTAAACAAATGATGGTCAATGTTTAAGAAACACAGATTTTTGTCCTTGATACGGCATTTAAAATTGAACTTTACTGCTTAGAACACACAAATGTAATGGTCCCTCCCCACCTCAAGAAACATCTTAGCAAATGGTTACTAATAAAAAAGTTAGGGAAAGGTGCTTATGAAAACAGCTCTTATTGAAAAAGCAATGAGATAAAGAAATCATCTCATACCACATGATCCTGTAACTGGACCCTTAACTCTGGTTTTACTTTCAGAAGCTCAGACAGAAGGTACAGGGTTCCACAAATGAAGGGTGGCATTTGTCCACAGGTGACTTGAAGTAGCCTCTTCACAAAGGCCTTCACGCGCCGTAGCACTACGTCTGCCTTCAGAGACTTATAGACAAGATTTAGAAACATGGATGGCTTTGAGCACTTTGCTAAAGCAGGATCTAGAAGCTTCCTGTAGGACACACAGGAGAAGATATTGCTGATTGTCATACTGCACACAGGAGAACAACTGCTATTAACAACCATTATCTACATTTTTCAGATTGCCATCTAAAAGACTAGCGACAGTTTGTTCTCCAGTACTCAAAACCATTAAGATCAATCCTGAACTGTGAAGAGCTGTGTAATATTCCTGGAATATATGAGACACTGAAGATCAAAAAAAAACCCCAAAAAAACCAGCTGCCTTTGTAAACAAAATATTGTAAGAAAATATAAAGAAACTGAGTTCAACTGAAAACAGTTCCAAAATTCAAGATGTTCAATGTTGAGAAACTAATCTGATTTTTCACATGTTTAAAAATATAGAAAGAAAATGGTTAGAAATCAGCACACTTCACAATCAGATCAGACATTGGTACTGGCAAGTTCATTTTCTATACCAACTTTTTCCAGGCTGCCAGGCATGGTAAGGCCCTTAAATACATCACACATTCTCAGGGAACCTGAATTCCCTTTTTAAAAATCAGTAACTTACCCTTGTTCAACTAAACAGAAGCCTGTAAGGATCTTATAAAGAGTCTAAATAATCAGCTGGGGACAAAAAAAAAAGGCACTATTTTTATAACACGCGGCTTTCCAGCTACACAAATTAAATCATCTAAAGAATTTGTTAACACAATATTCCCCCTCTTCAAAATAAGAAAAAAAAAGATACAAGATTTTAGGCTATTTACAGGCCTAATTTACAGGCCTAATTACTTTACAGGCTAGTACCTGTAAAAGTGATTTCAGAAGAAATAGTTATCAATTAGTTTCAAATAACATCTAGAATTAAAGCAAGTCACCAGAAAAGTGGCAAAATGCATGCTGTATTCTCAGAACCTATCCCTATCTTTTATTTTATCCTCATGTTAAATCAAAGAAATCACATGCATTTTCTTCCAGCTCACCCAAAACATCAAAAATTTTAGCCAATGAGACACAAAACTACCCAGATCTTAAAAGCAAAATAAGTGTTTCTACGATGTTAAATTAATGGTGACTACCTCTCAAAATGAAATTTACATAAAACTGCAGACCTGCCACTTACTTGTACAGCGCTGCATAGTACCTATCCGATACAGTCTGCTGAGAGTCCATCACTTGGAACAGCAGCATCAGGGCCTGGACACTGGTACTGAAGTTCACAAGATGCAGAACTTTGAACAAGGTGTTCATCTGCTCTTTCACTTTCTCATCACCAGTCTCAGCATAAGGGTAAGCTCTGTTTACCCCGCAAAGAAGAGCACTGAGCATTTTGGATTCAACATCTTTTTTCTTAATACAGTTCCGGAAAAAGCAGAAGTACAAAGTTATCAGCTTGTTAGCCAGTGCACTTTCTTCATGACTGAGGACTATCTGATTTAGGAAGCAGATGGCGTAATACTGAGTTTTCACATTGATGTTTGAGCGGTACAAAAGCCTCTCCACCTCACTGCACACTACTCCCTTCATATTTGGATGCTTGTGAAGTAACGTCTCTAAAAGATATGAGGCTTTGGTGGCGATCTTGTTCTGAGGGTCACCCAGTTTATTCACCAGCAGAACCAGCAGAGCTTTCTCCTGCTCAGGCTTGTTACAGAGAAGCTCGTGGGAAACTGCCAGCGCTCGAGATTTCGTGGCTGTCAGACAATCATGGCTCAGTGTTTCCAACGCCTGCACAAACTCTGCTATCTGCAGCTTCAGGTGATGCTCAAAGTACCAAAGTATCAACCGCCTGTCTCTGGAATCCTTGTTGCCACTCGACATCTGCACGATGTTGTTAAGAGGTCGCTGTGAGAAAGACCACAATTTTCGATTGTCTGGTAAGATATCTGTAATGAGAAGCTCCTTGAAAGTATCTAAAGCCATAAGGCTCTGCTGCCTGCTGCCCTTTTTCTTTATGAGGTTTATCAAGTTCTCAACAAATTGGAGACTGTGGACAGCACTGTCCTGGATGAGAAGGGTCATCGCTGCCATCCTGTCAGCCAAGGTACCCGAGGACACAACAGTTTTAATCCACGCCGAAGAGGCCCCCTTCTGATAGTCTGTCTTATTCTTAAACAGGTCTGTCTCATGTTCATACAGCTTTTGGGCCAGGGCCTTATACTTGGACAAAAGTGTCTGATTCTGTGGCTCTGGAGAGAATTCATTGGTGTATTCTAGATCATACCATTTGCCCCCTGGTTTGATTAGTATTGCTTGCCTAGCATGAAATTCAAAATCTTCTTCCAGCCTTTCTTTCTTTGCTGAAGGCTGTTGGCCCTGATCACCGCCAGCCTGCTTCTTTTTGCCGTCTTTCACACCGCTCGCCTTCTCCTTCCCTTTTTTTTCTTTTTTCCCCTCTAGTGAAGGAGGATTCGTTTCCTTCTTGCTTTTCTCTTTCTTTGGAGGCTTCTCTTTCTCCTTGCTGCCGCCATCATCGTCATCCCCCTCCACCACCAGGCAACTCTTTGCATACTTGCTGAGCCCCAGGGAGCTGACGAACGCCTCCAGCTCCCCTTCCTTCAGGTCATCGATCGTGTCCTTCTTGCCGCCGTCCACCAGCTCGCCCTCCTCGTCCACGGCACACAGCATCAGGTAATCTTGCTGCGGAGGCAGGGCACAGCTGTCACGGGCAGATCTGGTGCAAGATCTGCCAAGATTCCCAAGGGTTCCCCACAGAATCCCAGAATGGTTTGGACTGGGAGGGACCTTAAAGACCATCTAGTTCCAACTCCCCTGCCATGGGAAGGGACAGCTTCCCCTACAGCAGGCTTCTCGTTGCTTAGAGTCCCATGCAGCCTGGCCTTGGACACCTCCGGAGACGGAGCATCCACAACTTCCCTGGGCAACCTGTCCCAGAGCCTCACCACCCGCGAAGCAAAGGACTTGTTCCCAGCACCTGCGTGGGACCCGCACACCTCGTGCCCCGCAAGGGCCCATCCCGGGATGGGGAGTCCCGGCCGCCACGTGCTCCCGCTCCCTCCTGCCCGCTCCCTTACCTTGGTGCCGCCGAGGCGCAGCACCTCGTCCAGCGTGAACCCTCCCGCATCTCCGCCTTCTCCTTCTTCATCGCCGTCGTCGCCGCTCTCCTCCTCGCCGCTGTCGCCGCCCGCCTTCCTCCGGTCCCTCACGCCGAAGTCCCAGAGCGCCGCCATCGCCGCCCGCCGGAAGGGCTCCCGCGCACACGCGTGACGCGCGTCCGGCCCGTGCCCCGGCCTCACGCGGGCGGCGAGGAGGAGGAGGAGGCGGAGAGGAGGAGGTGGAAGAAGACCGAGGAGGAGGAGCGAGAGAAGCGGGAGCCGCTGCCATGGTGCTGCTGCTCGCGCGCCGCGCGCTCCTGACGGGCCGCCGGCGGCTCCCGCGTCCTGCCGGCGCTCCCCACGGTGACCGCCGCCTCTGCCCCTCTTGCCTCCCGCTCCTCGCGGGGCCGCCCCGCTGAGCCCCTGTCTCCCCTCCTCTCCCCACAGCTCCGGCGGCGGCGGCGCGGCTCTGCTCGGGCGCGGGGGGCGAGGCGAAGGCGGCCGACGGGGACGGGGCGATGCTGCGGCACCTGACGCGCAAGCTGCGGGCCAGCGGGCCGGTCACGGTGGCCGAGTACATGCGGGAGGCGCTCACCAACCCCGGGCAGGTGCGCCGGGGCCCGGCCAGGGCGGGGGGGCCGTGCCTCGGTCCCGCCGCTCACCGCGCCCCCGGCCCCTGTGCCCGCTTCCCCCTCGCAGGGTTACTACACGCGCCGCGGCGGCGTCGGCGAGAGCGGGGACTTCATCACCTCGCCTGAAATAAGTCAGGTGTTCGGAGAGGTAATGCAGTTCTTTGTGTCTTAAGTAATTTTTTAACCACGCGGGGCTGGCTGGGATCCTGGTGGACAACAAACCGTACGTGAGCCAGCGGTGAGCCCTTGTGGCCAAGAAGGCCAGTGGTATCCTGGGATGCATTAGGAAGAGCATTGCCAGCAGGTCAAGGGAGGTGATCCTGCCCCTCTACCCAGCCCTGGTGAGGCACATCTGCAGTGCTGTGTCCAGCTCTGGGCTCCTCAGGACAAGAGAGACATGGAGCTCCTGGAGTAGCTCCAGTGTAGGGTAACAAAGATGATTAAGGGACTGGAGCATCTCTTAAAAAGGAAAGGCTGAGGGATCTGGGCCTGTTCAGCCTCAAGAAGAGGCACTGAGAGGGGACCTCATCAATGTCTGTGAGTACCTGAAGGGAGGTGTCAGAGGATGGAGCCAGGCTGTGCTCAGTGGTGCTGAGCAATAGGACAGGAGGCAGCGGGCAGAAACTGCTGCACAGGGAGTTCCACCTGAACATGAGGAAGAACTTCACTGGGCAGGTTACCGTGCACTGGAACAGATTTTCCAGAGAGATTGTGGAGTCTCCCTCACCAGAGACTTTAAAGAACCATCTGAACACAATCCCGTGCCACGTGCTCTGCTTGAGCAGGGAGGTTGGTCCAGATCGCCCAATGTGGTCCCTCCCAACATTACCCATTCTAAGATTCTGGCATGATCACTGGCGTGATTTCCACACCAGTGTTCAGATACCTTACCAATGTCAAAATATTTGAGTAGCAATGTTCAAGTTATTTCCCAAGAGAAAAATTGATTTTGAGGGAGGAAGGCGTGTTTTGTTTTTCTAAAAGCCCTTTCATGTGTATAGTCTGAAACACCATCTGTGCTTAGTAACACTTTCATACAGAATTTGCTTATAAATAAAAAGAGTTATGGTAGTTTTCCAGTGTGGAAACTCCCCTCAAAAAAAATCTCCAGAGTTTGGTCTGGCTCATTCTGGTTTGTGTATCATTTCCAGTAGTGAAGAGTGGCCAAATCCTGTTCTTGATGACGCTTTGGTAAATGCACTGTTAGGAAGAACAGTTGTCCAGAGGCACCTCAGCAGTGATCTGCATTTGAGCCTTAAGTAAGAGTTCTTGCTCCAGCGAGAACACAGTCTCCACATTTACTGATGGAGAGTTACTTCTGCTGGGCTGACAGCAATCAGTCACCAATTTTAATACTTAAAGACAATAATGTGAAGTTATGTATCATAATTCTTCTTAACTTTAAAATATGGAGACAGAATGTTGCCATGTTATCTTAGTTATCAGACAGAAGGCAGATATGATTTTCCACAAGTGCTGAAGTTATCACTGTAACCCTCTGTGTTGTTTCTCACTGGCAGTTAATAGGAATATGGTACATTAGTGAATGGATGGCCATGGGCAAACCGAACACCTTCCAGCTGGTGGAGCTGGGCCCAGGGAGGGGCACTCTTACCGACGATATACTGCGGGTAGGTGAAAACTGTTCTTATTCTTTGTTTCTGGCTTTATTCCATAGCTGCAGTGAAATCTGAAGGGATGGTGTTTTGCTGTCAGGGTTTACCTTTCCCTAGTAACCAGATCACTTTAGTCAGGTTGGCAGCTCAGACTCTAATCGGAATAGATGAGTTTCTGGCACCAGGGCTCTCAGGTGGAAGCAGAAGAGGGGCCAATGTGTGCACACTGTGCAGACACACCTGTGACCTTCCAAACACCACTGGCTAGAAGGGGAGGGCAGGAATATTCCATTATAAATTACTTCTGTGTAGGCAAATGTTATCCAAACTGAAAACTATCTAGGAAGGTGTTGCTATATGTAACTGGGATGGAGACCTTAGTGCAAGGAACAGAAGCAGGGAGAACAATAACACAGGAACGAAATTGTGTTAATTCCTTTGGGGATTTCAGGGGCTTATTTCTTTTGAGTTAACCCTTTATGTTTAGTCATGCTTGCATGGCTGCCTTAATTAAAATACTGCTGATTCATAAAGAGATTGCTAATGGGATTTAGCACCACATAAGAACTTTTATTCTATTTACATATGTTAATCAAAAAAGTGAAATGTGGGATATTGAACACTTTTTGAAGGTGTCAGGGAAAACTGAACCATTTCTCGCCCAATGCTAGACCTTCCGCAGGTCTTAGAGGAGCTGCTACTACTATTCCAAATTAGCATTTCATATTGTTCCCCTTAGAGCCATGAAATGTGTGCTGGGTTTTGCAACTTCACTAGAAACATAGCAGTTTTTATTAAGATTTATGAAGAAAATCCCACTTCCTACTAAAGGAGCAAAATGCAGTCTCTCTCACTGAGACTGTTTTGTTATTAAAGCCAACTGAACCTTTTATCTTGACTGTAAATAGTGAGAAGTTAATACTTAAACCTTTAATGTACACAGCACAAGACTGTGCCTAATAAAATTCATCTGCCTTTATAGGTTTTCAAGCAGCTCGCTTCTGTTCTTAGTAAATGTGATGTCTCTGTTCATCTGGTAGAAGTGAGCCCCAAACTCAGCGAGATCCAAGCAGTGATGCTGACAGGAGGGAAGGTGCAGCCAAACCCTGAGGACAAGTCTGCTTACATGAAAGGCATTAGCAAGACTGGAATTCCCATTTTTTGGTACAGAGACATTCAAGATGTGCCACCAGGTAAGGAGCTTGAATGCCTCGTTGAAGGGATTGTGCCCTTCCTTCACTGACAGCTTTTGATAACCGAGGGCATCTTTGCACTTTGCTTCACACTGGACAGAAAAGTAGTTTTATGCATATTTTTTCTTACTTGTATGAGTCTGAGGCAGGATCTTGGTTCATTTTCATCACTGCCTACCTTCCTTTGGGGATAGCTACCCAATTTCCTGTATTCTGACTTTTTCTTTTCATGGAAAAAAACAAAACCTTCACTGGCTTTGCCTGAATCCCCCTTCCTTCATGAGATAGTGATCTTAAATTCATGGACTGGAAGCTAGAGCTAGCTGTCTGTCTTTGATGTATCCAAGCTGGAAGTAATTATAGTTTTTTCACAACCATATTAACCAGCTTAATTCATTAAAAATCATAAAAATATTTTAAACTGGAAGCTGCTCTGGAAGCATTAATAATTTAATATATTCTTTTTTTGTCTTCCCACAGGGTATAGCTTTTACCTAGCACATGAGTTCTTTGATGCCCTGCCAATACATAAGTTTCAGGTATAGCAAGCTTATTATTATAATTGTGACCATCTGCTTAAACACCTTTTCTCTTTGAGAAGAACAGAATTAAGGTGCCAAACTAGACACATGCCCTGTCTCTGGTGATGAAGTAATTCTAACTGAATTTGGACAAATAAGGCTTAATTCAGCTGATAACTGTAAAATAGTAATTGTCCTTGAATGGAAAAACTTGAAGAAAGCTCAGGATTTCTTTCTGCTGAGAGAACTCTCAAGGTTTTGGGGTTTTTTTATTTCTTACGCTACATTAATACTGCTTTTAATTCCCACATGATTTTCTGTAACATTACTAACAAAAGACTGAAGAGTTTTCATTTGAATACTAATGAGAGTAGCAAAATAGAGGCTAGTTACGATTCAGAAGAACTCAAGGTGTTTATGAAAATCCTTTATATCACCAATAGAATGAAATCTATTATTTTGATAAGTTAAATGTTGCCCTGTCAATAGAAGAGGCAGCATCTTTCTTCAGAGCATCATTCATTCCTTTTAAGTATAATTAAATATATTAAATAATTAAATATAATTAAATATATTTGTTGGGTCTGCAGATGAGACTTCACCACAAGCTTTTTCTAAGGCAGTTACTGGAATTAAATAGGAATGAGTAATAGTTGTTAATAATGTATTGTGTTCCTAAAACATTTGTGAAAAGGCTTGACATACTAGTTCAATCAAATAAACAGTACTGTGGTACCTGTTGGAGTGTAAAACGAGTACTTTGGGCTTGTTAAACAGCGAACAGAGAAAGGCTGGCGTGAGGTGTTGGTCGATATTGATCCAGAAGTTCCTGACCAGCTGCGGTTTGTCCTGTCCCCATCCAGGACCCCTGCGACACAAAACTTCATTCAGGTGAGGTTATGCCTACCAGAGCTCGTCCTTACACCTTTACTGACTCTTTCAAGTAAATTTAGTGCTTCTCAGTTACTCTGACAGCAAGAGGAGGGCTCTCAGTTTATAAATGAATAGAGCTTAAAATTTCCACAAGCTTTTAACTTTATATGCTGTGAAACTACAGCACGGACATTACCATGTATATCAAACTTTGCAAAATAGGAGCTTGAACACACAAAATTTTTCAGAGAGCAAACTGAGGCAGCAAGTGACGGGCAGAGTTCTGCACTGTGTGTGTGGCATGACCATCTCAAGAGTGGCCCTGCCCCAGCCAGGCTCTCAGCCTGCTGCAGCGCACTCAGGGCAGCTGCCTGCTTCTGTGCCAGGCTGACCTTTAGTGGGACTTGGCTGCGACGGTTTCTTCCTGAAGTTCACTGGATACTCAAAGCTACAAAATTAAGTACTAGAGATTAAACCCAGCTGCAAAGTCTCACACAGGAAGGCCTCTCTGAAGGATGTGCACAGCTGAAGCACTATTTTTGTTCTTTGAGTACCACAGTAAGGAAGTTTCACCTAATACAGATGTTCTTGGTAGAAAAATCTTCACCTGACTACAGGTTATGGAAGAGATGACTGAAATCCAGCACTCAGAAAATCCTAATTGAGAATGAGTGATAGCAAAACCTAGCTCAAACTAGTATAGGTAGCCTAGAATGCACCTCCTGTACCTGCACATCCCAGCAAAGCAACAGCCCCAAGACATCAAGTGGGAGGGATACTTGCCCTGTGCTTGTCTGCTGATACAGGTGTTCTGGTCTTTGAACTCTGCACTAGCCAGAAGAAACAAGAGACCACGTGGAAGTGTGTCCTGAGGCCGGTGTCATTGTTCAGAGGCTTGCCTCTCGGATAGAGAAGGATGGTGGGGCTGCTCTGGTTGCAGATTATGGCCACGATGGAACCAAAACTGACACTTTCCGGGTAAGGCATTTACCCTGTACCAATAAGCCAAAAGACTCTGTTATCTTTGATCATTAGGTTCTTGTAAGACATAGTTCATAGGGGGACATAATAGCAAAAACTGCATAAAACTGAGTAATTCCTATTTAATCAGTACCCAGAAGGGTTTCTGTCAGATGGAAAGGGTAATCTGAGCTCTTGCTACATTTATCTCAAATTTTCCACTGATAATTTGCTATTCTCACCCCTCAAATGCACAACTTAGTTTTTGCTGGCCCCAGCTGTAATGGCTGGACTACAGCTGAGCGTCATCTTCCACTTTTCATTTTCAGGGTTTCCGGAATCACAAACTTCACAATGTGCTGAGTGCTCCAGGCACAGCAGACCTGACAGCAGATGTTGATTTCAGCTATCTTCGAAAGATGGCACAGGGAAGAGCAGCTACGTTAGGCCCCATCAAACAGCGGGAGTTTTTAAAGAACATGGGCATTGACCTCCGACTGCAGGTACGAGTGTTCACAGGCACAGGAACTCTTCCAGTCCACAGGCAATACTCATAAGCAGCACGAGAGCTTTTGTAAAAATCTTTGGTTTTAAAACGAAGTCATTCAAAATAACATGTAGGTGTGAGATCAAAGTTGCTCTTCCTAGATGTAAGTAAGTAAACTGATCATATTATATTTAGGAGCATTTAATGCAAAACTTGCATCAGTGTATGGGCTGTGGACCACCACCAGTGATCTCACCAGTTCTACCAGCCATCACAGCTCTGTTAGACTAAGCGAAAAGGATGCAAGAAGGGATTGCAGGTATGCAGGAATTTACAGGAACACAGGAAGGACTATAACCTGTATTCTTTTTTTCCCCAGGTGCTCTTGCAGA
Organism: Platysteira castanea; assembly: GCA_013397175.1. Taxonomy (NCBI): domain Eukaryota; kingdom Metazoa; phylum Chordata; class Aves; order Passeriformes; genus Platysteira; species Platysteira castanea. The sequence continues at coordinate 166,707 of VYXC01009344.1, read as the reverse complement.
ATTCAGGTGACACAGCAACTCGTGAACAGTTACTTCACAGCTATGATATGCTGATGAATCCCGAGAAGATGGGGGACTGTTTTAATTTTTTTGCCCTGCTGCCTCACCACAGACTTGTACATCCTGACAAGAAAGATAAGCCAGAATCAAAGTCTCCCCTACCACCTGTCGCTGGGTTTAATGAACTGCTACTAAAGTAATTTCAAATACTATCGCAAAATGTGTGATGGCTGTTTCAGATTAAGTCTGGTGCAGCACATTAAACCTCTTGACTGACCTACTCAAGCAGTTTGAGTGGAAATAAAACACTGCACATACAGAAACCAGCACACACAGAGCAGAGAATGAACAATGGTTTGGGGGTCTTACAATAGAACTGAGTGAAATATTTACTAGTGGAATCAAAACTTGTCAGTAACAAACAGATGCACTAAGGAGTCTTTAAATGTATTCAAGCTTTGGTACTTGAATAAAATCAAGATGCCTTGACATCTTTGAAGATATTTTTATAAAGAGAATAGTGACAGGTTGCATGTAAAAGGAGATCCTGCCAGCAGAATTTCCACAGCAGGACACATCTAATGACAAATCCACAAACAAGAAAGTATAGAACCATATACTCCTAAAAACATTCGATAGGAGAGGGAATTCATGTAAATAAAAAGAACACGTCTGATAGGGAAATAAATTTTATTTTCAAGCTTATCAGAGTATATTTACAAACAATGGGATGTATAAAAATATAAAAGTACTTGACAGTGTCATTTTGAGGCTATAAATTTTACATGAGCTTTTTTCTAGCATCACCATAGCACTATTGCTTGAATGAATGCAACTTAATTCATCTAGGGGTAAGAGTATTAAACACTGTAACCTACTGCTGTCAAAGTCTGCAGTAAAGGTAGAAAAAAAGGGAATAAAAAACTCAGCTATTTTTACTACTCTAGGAAGTTTACTCATAATGTAAGTCTGATTTTTTTGGTTTCTTGACTACTAGCTGCTTGTGGCTTCTACTGTCCGCCCCAAAAGTCTGCATATATTACCAGGCAATCTCCTCCAAAGGCCAACAGCATTATTTTTATTTTAATACAACTTGAAGAATAAATAGCTCACATAATATTTTGAAGCAGAGCAGACTTCATGGGGAGAGACAAAAGCCAGGCCTTCTACTTCATTGTTGTCCCCTTCCTCCTCTATTCCTGTTGTGCTTTTTCAAGTGACTGAGCTGCTTTATTTCCTCCCTTAAAACAACACAAACAACAAACCCACAGGTAAACCTGAAGTGACAGGTCAAGTATAAAATCTGAAGTTTAAAACCAAACTGTATGTAGATTGTTACAGTTAGGATGGAATACAGCTATGGCTTTACTGAAATTTGGTCACTTGAGCAGTGGAAGTTGAAACTACAGCACTACTTCTGTTGCCAAGAGTGGGAAAATACCAAACTACCAATGTCAGAGGTGATGGCTCTGGTTCCAGAGATGAAAAGCAGTGCCTCTGTGAAGAATCAGTCCTGAAACCCTCCCTTAACAGGGTTAAGCCAGAACTCAGCCTTTGCCAACACGGACACGTACAAAATGCAGTGGCAGATAGATAAAGGGCAATGGGAAAAGAAAACGTGGGTCAAAGACCCAAACCTACCTGTGGGCACATCCTTCTGCAACTGCCACTGACCACTGCCAGGTCATTGCTACTGCAAGCAGCTGCCAGCCCTGAACTAACCATGGAACATTTTAAGTGTATCTAACAACTTTGAATCTGCTCACCTGTTTCCTTACCTGAATAACAGCAGTAGAAAAAGATACTTATCTACATACAAACAAAATAGAAGATCTTTGTAGGAGAGAGGAGATATCCCAAAGCCTCTCACTGGCTTTGCAGTTCAAGCCTCTATCAGTATTTTAGAAATCTTTCCAACTAAGCTCCAGTTAAGCAGCTTGGCAGATCAGGGATGCATACAGCCGTCCAGCACCCTCCAGCAGCACAACACTCTTATCCCACAAAAAAGGGATTTCATCCTTTTCGTTTTTTAAAATAAGACCAAAAAACACTTCCATTTGCATTTCGAATTCATGGCCTCAAACTTCTTTGAAATACCATGAACTTGAACTGTCCAAGGGAATTCTTTCCAAAGAACACTGCTGATTCCCCTCTATTGTGCCTCAAGTCCAATTAGTGGTTGGGAATCTTTCAACTGAGGCACAGAAAAAACTAATTTAGGAGTTGGTTTTGGACTCTTCATTCAGATCAAACAGTTCTGAGCACAGTAAAGAGGATGGGAGGGGCTGCAGGCTAAGGTGGGAAGGCAAAGTCCTTTCTCCTACAATCCAGCTGCCCTGGCAGAAGCAACAGGTGATGTGGTATCCTCTGTTACTTCTAAGTTTTGAGCAGAGTTAACATACAAGCTAGCAGGCTACAAACTATTCCTGATGTAAGTCCAGGGAACCTTAAAAAATTAGAAAAATATTAAAAATTTAAAAATCTTATTACTCAAAACGACAGAAGAAAGCTGCATGTATTTTTCCCTATTTTTCCACATCCTTCTGCTAGAAGCTGGTCTTCCAGAGTGAAAGGATATGCTGCATCAAGTCTTGTGTGCTCTCTGTGCATTACTTGTGTAATTTTAAGGCAAAATGCCTTTGGTGTGTATCAATGACATGCCAGCCTTGCACAGCAGCACACTGTTGTGGATTATTGCTTTTTTTAACAGACAAAATAAAGGCCTAGCACAGCTTTGATTGTCATCTCCTTCGATTGTCAGCCAGCATTTCAAGAGGAATGTAAGAAGTTACGGGGTTTTCTTTTTTTTTTTTGTTGGTATCTGGAAGAAGTTCAATTAGGGCCAATACACACATATTTAACTGTCTTAACAGCAGCAAATTATTCCTTCATCTGTGACGCTGTATTCAACTAAACCACCCTGTTTTGCTTTAGCCAGGGTATTCTGATTTCTTTATAGAGTCTCCTCACCATCCACAGTTTAAGAAACGGGCGATGTATCTAAGTAACAGAAAACAGTCCTCTATGGCCTAGTAAATAGGGATTAGAAAACTACTACGAAACTCTTACTGCGTAGGCTATGAAAAAACAAAAACCCTTGAAAAACACAAACCATTCAATCTGTACACACTTCACCTTGGTAACGGCTTTGTAGCCAAAATGGCTTTGTTGGTTGAAATGTTACCCAACAGGGCTTATCCCGCTGTCCAGTAACTACTCATAGTTAAAAGTCAGGGATGGAGAAAAGCTTGTCAGACGACAGTCTATTCCCATGGCAATCAGGATCCTGGGGCTTTTCACACCAAACTATGTGTACAGCATTTGGAAAGAGCAACAGCTGCTTCAAAACTTATCTTCAGTTTCTGCCTGGAGTATCCTCCTTTGCTGCAATTTAGCATAATGAACAAATCAAGGGTCTTCTTCCATGTCATCTGGATTAGGAGCCATAATGAAGTGCTGGGGGTACTCAAGGTTGTGTTCGTAAGCGTGTTCTTTCCAGCGTGCATCATCACTCTCGTGGGTAATGTAACGCTCTCCAATGCGGGTTTCAAATTCTCTGAGGTCAAGCCAAGTCTGATAATCCTGAGGAGCAAAAGAGATTTAAGGAAGCAGTTTTAAGAAACAGCAGCACTACATTCCCACAATTTCTGCAGTTCGTCTCCATTTTTAGTGTAAAAAGCCACAAGATATAACCAACAAGATCTGGTAAAAAAAAAAAAAAAGAAAGGAAAGAAAATCAAACACAAACACCCTCACACAAATTGCCCCAACAATGTCCACAAAGAATAGGTCAAAATTAAATAGGCTAGTATCTAAGGCTGTCAAAGCAGCATATAAACTCCATTCCAAAGAAACCTGTTCTAAACCAACTAGAAGTTAGGGCACACACCAGGCTGTGTGTCTACTTTAGCACTGAACAAACAATGTTTGTCTCTGTGCTGATTTCACAGGCCTCCATGCACTCATCATTGCCCACAGTCAAGGGCGAAACCAGAAGAGCAAACCCATGTTGATGTCAGACAGAAAGGAAAAGGTGGGAGAGACAGTAAGAGAAATTTCCCTCTTTTCCCTAAGGAAAGAACCCATGAACAGATGGGCAGAACCCTGAAGCAGATCAAATGTAAAGCTATAACCAGAAATACTCAAGCCTTCATGAATGGTTGTTAACAGAACGTGATCGTTGCAGTTTTCATAAGCCTCTGAAGGATTTCAGCCAAAAAAATTATTAACCCTTAATAAACATAGTGAAAAAGGCAGATGAGTTTACCTGTAACCATGGGTGACTAAGGGATTTGTCAACACTGAATCTTTTTCTCATCTTCACTTGAAGCAAATTGTTTATTAAATCAATGGCTAAGAAAGAAAAACAAAAATTATGTTGTGTAAATACTAATCACCTCTATCATCATTTACATGCTGTAGTAGAAATTAATTTTTTATGTGTAAGTGTATCCTACACTGAACTTTAAATTTAACCAAGCTCTTGAATTTTATATTTATATTATTAATTTTATATTGGTTATGTTAAATGAGGCTACAAAATAGGGATGGGGTTAAGTTTCCTTTCCCCTACTTTTGATGGAAACACTAAAAGCTTTACTGCGCTATTCACTGATCTTTTTCCCTACTGATTTTAGTGATCTTCAGACATGCCTAAAAAGCTTGAGCATTATCCTGTGTTCCACAATGATGTGAGGACTTCCACTATTGTATACTTTTGTATACGTCCTTCCACATCTACCCGTGTGTTAATCATGTAGTAACCAAACTTGGTAGCAACATATAACCAAAGCTGGCACTGGAGAGCTCTAGAGACAAGCCTTGTAAACTTCTAGGTTGTTCAGACCTGACATTTAAATCCATACTTCCTAATGTACAAACCAAAATTCCAGAATCAACTTCGAACTGTTCCTGTGATTACAGTTTGGATAAAATATGCCAGCATTCAGAAAATACCCACACATGAATTAACTTTCCTTTGGGATTGAGTGTAAGATTACTCATCCCACTCTTCATGCATGAAATTCATTTTTCTTGCTAAATCACCTGACTTCCCTGCTCTGAAAACAATCTAAAGCATTATATTTCACAATTTATCTTTCATAAATATATTTAGCTCACATTTATCCACTTTGGCATAGTCTACTAAACTCAAACTATCAATAATTTTCATACTCCTTCCTAAATGAATCTTTAGGTTTAAGCATTTGAATGTTATCTACATACACAAACATTTTAACAGAGAAAATTAATTTCTTTACCTTCACTAGAAATTTCCTTCCAAGGATTTGGTGGGTACATAAATGCTGCATTTTGAATCTGATCATTGATATCCTCATCTTCATTAAATGGGAATGTACCACTGAGGCTCACGTAGACAATAACTCCTACTGACCACATGTCTAGGGAGCGGTTGTAGCCCTTGCTCCTGAGCACCTCAGGGGCAAGGTAGGCAGGAGTGCCCACCACCGAGCGCCGGAAAGACTTCTCACCAATGATGCGTGCAAAGCCAAAATCACACAGCTTCACCTGCAAAAGCAGCACATTTTTAAACTGAGAAATCTCTGCTTGACTTCACACCCTTTCTGCCATCACACATTGTATGTATGCAAACAGACACAAAACTCCATGTAAAGCAGTCAGTTAAGGTTTTAGGTTGCTGGGTTTGCAACATGCAGATCAGCCGTGCTTCACATCAAGACGTGAACTGGCCTTGCACAGACTTGGGTCTGAGTCAGTTTGCACATTACATGGCCACAAGTGTGCAAATAAGGACAGAAGATCTTGATTCCAAACCCAGCTCATTTTCAGAGGTGAATCCTCACTCTCACAAGGCACAGAACCAAAGTTAAAAACGCACATGAATCCCAGCCAAATCACACCCCTCTTAATCACATTCCAGAAGCTGGAGGCTTCGGCTACACAGAAATCCAACACTGAGTTTTAGCATGAACTCAGACCCAGCCAGCTCTTGACAGAACATCCCAGTCAAAAGCATTAACAGCTGGCACATGCACCAATGCTCGAATCTTCATGGTTCTGCAACAGCTCCTTAGCTTGAACACAGCAGGCACATGTGGAGATAAAGGACCGAGATCAAGTCCAACACATAACCCCGAGCCAATAAGCCCTCCTCAGGGGATAAGAAAAAGCAATGCACTAAAGGCACTTAATGGAAGAAGGGAAAAAAACCAGACAACTACAATACATGCAGTTCAAGTAGAGTTAGTCAGCTGAAAATCCCACAAGAGGTCGCTTTTTAAGCAGCAATGTCGATATTGTTTTAAAAAAAAACCAATGAATAGTAATGAAAAGTATTGTTAAATCTTCACTCACTTGAGGGAATGGTTCTGCTGATGCTAGTAGTACATTTTCTGGTTTTAAATCACAGTGCACAATATTCTTGAAGTGTAAATTCCTCAAAGCAACAAGTATCTACAAAATGAAAGTACATTTTCAGAACATATTCAAACAGATCAGACATGTCAAAAGACACGCACACTAACCACTACAGCAGTTTTTATCAACACAGTCCTCAAGAACTAACCCATATATATTGTGCAAGCACTATTTTTTCCAGCCTACCAAGACTTGAAAACAATGGGGTTTATTTTCCCCACCCTTTCTTTCACCCCCTCTGTCTTTCTGAATGCTTACTATTTTGACATTCATCTTTAGATGTCCATAATGTTATGTCTTGGGAAAGAAAGGCCAAAAAAACTAACATAATTAACACTCAAAGTTATTTTCTTGTTTATTCAACTTTCATTAGATGTGCAGCTCTCTATGCTGTCTCTTTTAAATAACAATACAGAAACCCCTTCTCCAAATTCTCCTAATTACAAAACCCAAATCTAGGAATGCCCACCTGAGTGACCATGAACTTGGTTATTCGTTCTGGAAGTCGACTTTTCTCACTGGAAAGAATCATCTCTAGCATATCTCCATGCAGCTTTTCCATTACAACAAAGACTCGTTCTGGGGTTTCAAACATACATTCCAGGTTCACAATCCCAGGGTGGTGCAAATTCTAAAATAAAGTAGCATAAGTACATCCTGAACTTCACAGGAATGTTGCCCACAAATCAAAAAAAAGTTAAGTGGAGAGTTGGAGGTGAAAAAAAAATATCTCTGGAAAGAAACTAGCTTGAAACAAATATCAACGCATGAAATACGACAGCTACTAAGGATAACTGGTTTAATACAAATTACCTGTAATGATTAATTTTACAGCTGATATATGTTCTAAATTCGAGCTACCGAATATAAGAATACTCCTCAAAGACTGAGGAGCCAGTAGTGGAAAATAGCAGAAAATAATACTGAGCAGAAAATAAAACATAGAGCCAAAGTACCTATGTTTGGTGGATCCCCTACAGGGGGGTAGATATCACCCCCAAGTTATCAAGTCTACCAAGTACTCAGGAACTGCTGCTCTCTTAAGATTCCCTCTTACGAAAGTACTCCGAAATCACAGATGTAAATTTTAAAATCAATTCAGAGCACTTACACACAATACAAAATGTCATTAATGGTTTATTTAAGACAAAACTCCAAAACATCCAAGAGATCCAAAAACACTTTTATACCTGGAGAATGGCTACTTCATTACGAAGCTGACTTTCCTGTTTAGTTGGGAACCTCATCTTGTCAATGACTTTGATAGCCACATCTCTTCCAGTCTTCCTATGTTTTCCTAAGCAGAAAGTCAGTGTCAGTCATCAAGAGTTAGAAGCAACTCATAGCCATAAAACATTACAGCAGAAAATCCTTCTTGGGGAAACAAGTATATTCTGTCAAGCGTACAGTATTACCATATTTATATTTAGAACTGCAAATGGTCTATGAGTAAAAGAAGTGATTGGCCTCCACAGGAATTCTGTAGTTTAAACTTAAACCAGCTACCACTCTGCTGTCAGGTACACCCACTGACATCAGATGTACTGGGTGAAGTTTTTGCTCATGCAAGGGACTTGCACATGAGTAAGTAATAACTACTCCACAGCATATTGCCTCTCCTATAAAAACAACAACAATTCAAGACCAAAGTGAAGACAGATCTAAAAACCCACTCCAGTGGTTTCATGGGCTCCACATGCACAGGAAATTACACACCTAATACTCTATGGGAACATGAGAGTAATAAGGTGCCCCAAAAAACAGCACCACATTTAACTGCTGTGATCAAAAAGCTCTAAAAGGCGGTGGTAAGAAAAACACCATGCTGACAGCACCACATACTATTCCTTGCTGCAACATGCATCAGCTACATGAGAAGCATTCTGCAATATGCAGAGAGGCTGTGTCCAGGGCTAGGTGAGGAGCTGATGCTGCTTCCCCACCTTCTTCACAGCTGCTGAACTGATCTCTTTCAGTCACATCAGAGAGGTTAATGGGATCACACACTGCAAGACCTTGGAAATCTAAGACATTTAATACTTAAGCACTACAGAACAGTAAGTCTGCACCAAAGAAAAGTGTCATTATCTGCTCAGCGAAGGGTTTGGATGCCATTTGAGGAAAAGGGACAACATGCACAGCTACAGTGCAAGTGGCACAGAAGGTTCTACCAGCACTGCTGTGAGGTACAGCAGTGAACTGAACCCAGGTACATCTCAGTAGCCACCAGCCAGCCTCCCCTGCTGCTCTGTGGTCAGCACTGGTGGCCAGGGCATAGGCAGGGCACAGGAACTGCTCCACAGGCTGCTCTGCCAAGGAACTACTGCACCTGCCTTTCACATCCTCATGAATAAAGGGCTTATCTCCACCAGAAGATGGAAATTATATTGAAATGTAGCAGAAATACAATCAATTACAAACTAGATACAAAACACTATGCAAATGCTAGATTGCTAAAGAATGATAAGCAAACCAACCCATCTAACGAAACACCTAACTACAGAAGCTAGACTACAGCTAAATATTGCCCATGAAGAATAACATAAAAGCAGCTTGAAAATTCCTTTTGTTAAACAAAACACAACCAGGCAGTTTTTAGTGCAAGTTTTACATCAGTAAGAAAATTTCAAGAGTAGCTTTTTCTGTCTCCCTTTTTCAGATCTTTCAAACGAATCAAAATAGGAAAAGCAGAGGGAAACTGTTCTCACTGATGCAGGAGTTGGATTTCTATATCCTATAACTTTTGATTTGCAATTTTGAAATGTTTGTCAAGACTAGGGGACACAAAAAATACAACAAAAAAGAAAAACCCAATCCAAACCCCACAACAACTAAAGCAACTTAATTTTACCATTAATTGTTACCATTATTTCAGTAAGACTACACAGGTGGGAATAAGCCACTATCAGAAGTTACCAGATCTAATCTCCCCAAATACCAGGAAAAATTAAGTGGTGTATAAAGCCAGCAAAACCATAGTCTTTTATATTGTCTTTTCATACTCTTTCAGCTTGTGATTTTATCTTAAGAAGTATGCATATCCTACATATTTTAAGCCCTCATTCAGTAAAAAAATACTATAAGGAAAGCTTTTTATAATTATTTATTATGCTTACAAGCACTTGTAAATATTGAATCATGCAAAATACCAAGCTGAGATTTATTTACAAGGCAATTTAGGAAAAATAAAATCTGTATTTGTTCATTTCTATTCATAAGAGAGCGAGCACACTTTGATTCACACTATGCTTTATACAGAGGGAGCAAAAAACCTGACCTCTTTCAAGAGCGATGTAAAACCAGACCAAACTGTATTTCCACCAAGCAGTTTAAAAGTAATAAAGTATCTAACTACACAATTGGCACACAGAAAAATCATAGCCACAATACTTCCTGATTAGAAAGAAAACATGACAGAAGCAGAAAGATTACCACTTGTAAATCATTACTTATGACTTTTTCTTTCTTTCTTTCCAGATTTATGGTCTGTGGTTTTCTTAACACTTGAGATATAAAATGAGATAAAAAAAAAAAAAAAATAGAGAGAGAGAGAAATAGAAACAGAGTTCATATGCATTTCTAGTATTTCTTCCTTTTTTGTGATTACATACTAAAAACAAGTTATATGCCGCAACAGAAGGTTTTAAAATACTAGACTGGAAACCTAGGACTAAGACTCTTGACAAAGAATACCTCTTTCTATTTTACCCTGCTGACAGAAATTTGTTTGCATAAAATACGTCAATAATGTGTTTGCATCCATATTGTCAAACCATAAACTATATGTTTTTCTAATTGCTTTTGGCCACATCTCTCAGGTGTCATTCAAAACAGGTATAACTGACAGCAAATATATGACTTCTGATACTGTGTAACACAAACAACAGTGTTACAACTTGCAATTTAAAAAAATCACTAAACATGGCCAAATTGGATTGCTTTGTATTTAACAGTGGTCAAAATGCAATGCATATTCTAAACCAATTATGATGCCAATGCAAAACTGTAAATGCAAGAATTGTAAGAAATACTGTACATAAAACTGCAGAGACAGGCAGCAAAGTAATCCAAACAAAACTTTTAACAAGATAAACTTCACCTAGACATTGTAGATACAGCTTAGTAAACATGAACAGGGTAATTTTATCAAGCAGACATTCTACCTTAATAAATGCATAATGGAACATAATGCAATTTACCTCCATATACAATACCAAACTGACCAGAACCCAGCACTTCATCAGCAAATATTTGGTACACAGAGCTGATATCCTAATGCGTGAAAAAAAGAAATCACAAATATCAGGAGTCATTAAAATGTTCAAGACTGAATCAGTTATTACTGGCTAGGCTGTAATTACATCTGGCATTAATCAAACTCTGTAAAAGGTACCATCATTACACTGAATGGAGTGGGAGAACACAGCAAGCTTCTCCTGAAGAGGATCCACTGAGCTGCACCATAAGCAGGGACATACACTCATAAAAACTTATCAGCCATGGTAGCTAAGTAGGTTACTTCCTGCATATTACATGGACTTCTTCCCTACAGTGCTCTGGTGCTGCTTTCTTATCCAGACACTGCTACTACCAACTACTTTGTAATACTCAGATCAATAAATATCACCATAATACAATGCACGTGACTCACCACATTCTCCTGGACCTGGCAATTTGAAACAGAGATGCTTAGAGACAACTCTTCTGCAATAAAGAAGATAAAGCCAAGTAAGTAAATAGAAAGGGTAGACTTTCTAGTAAAAAGATGAGAAAAAATGAAAATCAACAAAAACCCTTTACTGACTTCTAACCTAGTACTGGTGAAATGATTTTTACTGTTGTTCTGCAGAAACTTCATAACCTTGAACTCATTTTACAGATTGATTAGATAAATAACTCCAGGAGTTTTGCTGGGATTCCTTGTCTTTTTTTCTCCTATCCCTGATTACAAAAATAGCAAAAAAACAATACAAGTGTGTACACAATAGACAGCTGGAGAACCAAAAGCAAGAGCAATTGTATCATAGTTCATTAAATGAATAATGATTTCTGGTAGCAATAAAGAAAAATACAGGCAGGAGGAGCAGGTAGATCCCTCATAGTCAAATGAATGTGGCTTCTTATCTTCTGTGGCATCAAGATATACAGAATTAATGCATAAGAAAAGGAAATAAATCAAAGAAAGTAAGTAACAGAAGAACTGATAATTAACAATAAAGCCTACAATATTAATAAAATATTTGTTTCATGGATAAACTACAGAAGCATATCAATCCTTGGAATATAAGGGCACATTCAGGAAGTATAATTTCCAAATAAAAGTATCAGATAAAGAATTAGAATTCTTCAGTCTGCAGCAGACATTGACATGAATTTTTCATCCAGGAAAACATTGATGCATAGGCAAGAAGAGATATACCAAGGAAGGTAGAAAACATCCTTCTCCTTGGACTTCCAAGACCAAAGAAAAGCATCTTAGACTAACACACATCTGTCACTTGATGTTGGGGTCTCTCTCTCTAGAGACATTCTAAGCCCACTTGGATGTGTTCCTGTGTAACCTGCCCTGTGGGACTCTGACTTGTCAGTGGGGTTGGACTGGATGATCTCCAGAGGTCCCTTCCAACCCCAACAATTCTGTGATATTATTTTAACTTAAAGAAAGAAAGAACGAATTTCTCTACAAGGTAGATAGAAAACACGCTATAGATTTACTAGCACTTTGAAAAGAGCCTTTATCATCCTACAAAGGGCCTTGCACTTTAAAAACACAATTTTAGAGAAAAAAGATGTCTGTCTTTCATTTCTGCCACCTGTGCTTTATCTCAAAGAAGGAATTTACTGAGACAAGATAGGAACAAATGCTAATTCTCATAGACACTCTGAATTCTGCATCTGAAATACAAACTTGTATATGAATACTGATTATTGACTATAGTCAGGTCTGTATTGCAGTAACTGTACAGAAAACAAGGGAAAACAATAAAGAAGTCAGACAAAAAATCCCTAAGGCCAACAAAACTGCAGCAAGGTAACTAGAAGATGAAGATACAGTTTTTGAAAGTGTTTAACAGAACACACTGAACCCTTACCAACAGATGGCTACAGAATACAAAATAACTCAGAGATAAAGAGTTGGTTATTCCTTCCAAACAAATCCATTTTTCTAGTGTCTGAAATGCACAAGAGTAACAGCTGAGAAGTAACCACTTCTAAATAAATTAGTAATGCCACAATTCAATACATAATCTACACCATGTAAACAGCTTACTTTCTCTCTCATTTTAGCTCACAAACACCCCAGCCCAAACACCAGGTACATGGTTACAAGGAATTCTTTGCCATGGATCAGACTGGAAGAACATCCTCATTTCAAACTAGTTTAGAACTAGTTTTATAATCACATTCTTTGGCAAGAATGTGGAATAAAATAACTAGATAGTGTCTTGTGGACACTTTAACACTACAAATTCCTGCTGCTGCAAGTATTTCAAGCACTAGCAATGTCTCCCTCCTCCTGTTGGTATTTTCAATTAAAAGCATGTATTTGAGACTTTGGGGCCTTTTTTAAAATTAAAATTGAATCATCTCAAAGGCACTTGAGATACATTTCATGATTGAAAAAGTGAAGAAGAGGGATGAACAGACATTTTTTTGTCTTCTGAGAGTTTAAATACCAACCTGAGTTGTCTAAAAATATGTGAATGCCACTCCCCAACTCACAGTAGTTTCTTATACTCCTACAATCCTAAACATACTAAAATACTTCCTCTCAGCATTTACAGCAGTAGTTCTATTCCCTACCAATGTCAATGATATGTTATTATTTTTATCTGAAAAAATATTGGTTTTGGAAAAATCGACTGTCTTTGCAAGTCTGTCAGCAACAGTAAGCCCTAGGAGCTAGAAAATGAAGAGAGTTTTGGGGGGCTGTGTATATATATATATGAAACTAAAAATTCCATCTCAAAAGTGGCATTTTATGTATGTATAAAGCCAGGTATGAGGTACTATCTTACAGGTATGTTTCTTCACTGTAATTAAATACCAATACCAGTACTGCAATTTCATAGTTTATTATTTTAGACCATTGCTGCAATTTCAGAAAGTGCCTTTAGCTCAGACTAGCATTTACATGTTCTTAACTGTTGCTGATGCAGGGTAGCCAGATATCAGAAACAGAGAAACTGATCTCAGAATCTCCTGCAAAAGAAATTTTACTTCAAGGAGATTAAAGAGTAGCCAGAATTCGAAAGGAAACTGAAGAGTGAAAGCATAAATCTCAGTACAAACGAGAATGAATGTAGTTGCCAGGAACAAGGAGATGTCTGAAAAGAAAGAAGACAATGTATAAGTTTAGTGGAGCCTTGACAATGATGATGATCCTATGCCAGAGGAAAAAAAGTGAGGGCAGGTGCATAAAAAGAAGAATAGGGTACTTTTTATAACTATGCACAGCTTAGAAAAAGTTTCTTCCATCACTGATGGTATTTACATTGCAATACTAACTCCTTTTCTTCTCCTTAGCCACTGACATCTTACAGAATTTTTACTATATATATATATAGGTGCTAACATCAAAAAGCATCCAAATTTAGTTCCTTCAAAGTATATGTATATAATCTGAATATATTTATTTAGTTATGTATATTAGAAATATCTAATCTATGCTCCCTTTTTACATCCATGTGCATGTCCTTAGTGCCCCTACAATAAAACTCTGCATTCTGCATTCATATTGTAAATCTGATTCTTTACTACTTTCTGCTACAACAGATTAAAGGATTTGCCCACCCTCCACAAACTTGAGGATCAGTTTTTAGAGACTTGTGACCCAATTCAGCAGATAATCAACAGACAATACTTCACTCTAAATAAGCACTTTTCCAGAAGGAATCACTACCATCAGCAGCTTCAGCACATGAACAGTGCCTTGTCTGCCTGCTTACTGTGATCTTTTCCTTGTCCTGCAGCAGTGCAAACGCTAGCTTGAGGAGTGACTGGCATCAAGGCCTGGCGAATGGCTTTCTCCCAGCCCTGAGCTACGTCAAGTCCAACTCCGGAGGCAGCAAGAACTGGACTGTGATGAGTGCTGCCATTGTTCTCGCCAACAAAGTACACCATCGTGTCAGTGATGATCTCAAAACAGTAGGGGTTGCTGCCCTGCACCACGTTTGAAAAATCTCGAGGCTGAGTCACCTGGAGAATTTCTGAAAGTGGAATCTCCTGAAGAAAGATATTAAAGATTAAAAAATGAAAATGCACATAATGTTTTAATAATCTAACACTCATAACTTCCAGCGTTGCAAAGAAACCAAATCAAATATATCAAAAAAACAAAACTAAAACATCAAGCTTCATAAATAAATTCAAACTGCGCATGACCGTTGTCCACCCAGTTTTCTGAATTCCTATATACAAGCCTAGACAGGCTTTCAGGCTCACCACAGCTCTCTCTAAACAAATACTATTTTCTACTCAAACTACATTCATGTTCATCATGAGACACACCCCCACTGCATGTGTAAATGATGCACAACTAGACAGTGACCACTTTCCCCTTGTGGTTTATACAGCTTAGGCAGAGAAGAGCATGAGGGGGAAAAAGTGAAACAGTAATATTAAGGAGAGGATGCAGTTGTACAAGCTAGTCAATAAGCACTGCTTTGTGCATCGGAATTGTTTTGGGTAAAATTTCTCTTTCATACAGATATTAGCAGATATTATCTGCATACAGATATTATCCTCTACCTGGTCAGTTTAAGACCGTGGTACAAGAGTATTACAGAACAGATCGGAAGGAAGAAACGGTTTCAAGTTCACATTAGCTGGAGGAGGACATTTCACATCCATGGGAAGGTGTGCAGGTGCATGTCACTTGCAAGAGTAGTGAACAAGCAGGTGAACACCAGGCTGGCATTAGAGGGATAAGAGACAGCAGCTGATTGAAATGAAGAGCAAATAAATGTAAAGGCAAAAACTGTGAATTACTCTAACAGCAAAGACAAACAACCAGATCTAAGCAGTTAAAACATGGGATGCAAAGGGGCAAGTCAAAGGACTAAAAGCACTGACATACGGAGCAACAAGCAAGGAACGTATTTTTACCAGCTGTGTTTTGAATGCACAGGGCAATACAAGTATCAGAGAGGTCTGAGAAGAGACTGCATTGGTCAAGATAGGGATGAAAAGGATCTGGGCAAGTTTAGCTGGGTGTACAGAGAAAAGGCTTGATCTTAGAGATGTTACAAAGGAAGAAGCTGCAAGATTTGGACCCCCACCTAAAGGTATAAGACAAGAAAGGGAGAAGTCCTGTTTACAAATTCAAATGCATTTTCTGAATATTCCACCACTGAACACAATACTACATTAACAATACACTAAGCTTCATTTATATAAATATCAGGCTACACAGTAAGTTTTCCTGTAAATCTTGCTTGAAACTTTCAGTTGTACAGTAGGGAGTAATTTAATTTGAGGAACCTTGAAATAAAACACACAAGCATGCAAACTTTCAGTCATTACTCAGAGAACACAAAAATCCAAGCCTTCATTTGACCGGTGGCCAAAGAAATTCTCTGGTAATTTTAGGGAAAGCTTAATATGCCAGGTAATTCTGGAGAACAGTACATGCAAAATGTAAGGAGAGACATACTCAAGGGAATTAGAGCAGGAGCTGCAAGCAACTTCTCAGAGTTAGTCTTGGTCCTTCTCACTTACAGACTTTGGGCAACAATTAACCTGGTCACAGTTTTGATTCAAAAAGAGATGGAAAAATGGAGATAATACGTAAACAGCTCACAAGTAGATTTCATATCTATAAAGCACTGAATAAATCAACATAATTATTACTTATCATTAATTACCTTGTAATATTTTGTTCCAGATTCATTTTGAAATAGTGTGAGGCATTTGCTGTCCAGTCTCCAGTAATGTCTTTTTCTCTACAAAATGCACAGTACAATTACAGAAGGAAAAAACCTCTCACATGGCTTCTGCTATCTCATTATTTAAATAAGAAATGCTTTAAATTACTATGATAATCATTCAACATTAATCTACAGTTGAATCTTAGACTACAGAAATGAAAAAATGAATTTTGGGAATAAGAACTTTGTTTTAATTGAAGAAGCAGCTCAAAAATTATTTCCACAAACTAGCAAAAATATCACTTACCTTGCAGTAAAAGCAGTGACAACAGGAGTTACCTCATACAGGAAAAAACAGTTACCAGCCAGGTTTTACTGCAGGTGCATATTCTCACAAAATCTGAACTATTTAAATTTAGGAACAACTATGGGAGTCATGCTTTCTCCCTCTTTGCCCTCATACCAACACTGCAAGAGCTCAAGCACTGAGCAAGCCTAACAAGTCCTTAATTATTTTTTCAATACAGAATCTAAGTGGTCAAAAGCACACAGGGGCAAAACAGACACATTATGAGATTCAAAGGGAAAAAATTCCTTGTGGGGGAAAAAACCCAAGACAGACTAAATAGCCATTTTCTGGAAGTATCCACCAGCAAGAAATCTTCCCCACCAAAAAGTAACATGGATTAACTGTTGCATCCAACTGTCTTGTAATTTAGGCAGAAGAATACTCCTCAAAACAAAGAAGCTTTTAGAAAGCTAATATGGCTCTAGGAATCTAAGATACTTTGCTTGAACCATGCTCATATACTTAGAAAACCACTTCCATTCTTCTGGACAAAAATCCAAGACCCTTAACTCTAAGTTAGGATGAAAAGGTCTGAAATATTATTCCATTATATTTATATTTTATAAACTTTGTCATATTAAAAGCAAAGCTTTTTTTTTTTTCCCATATTTAGGCAGAGCTTAAATCAGTTCAGTCACGGGGAAGCTAAGATTACCTGTAGGAGTTAAGACAAAGAAAGCTGGATCATGAATGGATTTAACTAAGAAGAATTACCAGACAGCAGTGGGACAATGGCTGAAACCAAAAGGGTAAACCCATCCTTTGGGCATATATGCTCTTTATTAAATCATGAATCAGGAAAGACTTTGGACGAGAGGAATTAAGGAACAGGCTGGTAACTTACTCAGGGATTCAAAATCTGCCCCATACCCCACTCTGAGAAAGGACAGGACCATGGTCAGAAAAAGAGTAGAGATGATGACACAGAAACTTCTCATTATAAAGGGTGAAATATGTTGTTATCCAGGGAGCAGAAGAAGCATACAGATCCTGCTGTTAAAATGAACCTGTCTGGAACTGATAGGAAGCCCAGTTGTTTCAGGAATAGGAAACAGTCTGACATTGCTGAGAACAGAACGGTCAAGGGAAATAGCCGATGTTGTAATGCCCAATACGGAAGTCTCCTCCCATTAGGAAGCTCTGTGAGATCTTGTTTGGCTGGAGGTACCTTGCTTTGGGTCAGAGTACTCCATTTGACTGGCCTTTTTCAGTTGATGTCATTGAGGTAGCAGCCAGACTGATGGATGAAGAAAATCAAACTAAGCTAAGGTGTTTCATCAGATCACTGTTCTAAGGGAAAGTTAAAAAAAAAAAGTCCATGGAAAAACATACTGGTTGTATTGAAAGTTTAAATCAGAGCTGAATACCAGGTCTGCCCTTAACAGTTCTGCTATAACTATTCACATTTGTCTGCTACCTGGCCTTAGTTTTTCCAGAGCCAGCTGATGATAATTGTGACTTTTATGTAGTCTTGGCTGCAACCATATCTAAAATATACTAGATACTTATTTTGGATTGTGATAAATACATCTAGGTATTAGAAAACTGTACCTTAAAAAAATGGTTTTTAAGATAGTTTTGGAAAGACCATTTACAGAAGTCAGTTTAGCTGACAATCACAAAAAGTGAAATATTACAGTAACCTGAGCTGACTACTATCACCCCTCAGCTTGATTTCAGCAGAACTTAAATAACTTTGCTTCTCTGAATTCTCTAAGTCTCCTTCAATCAGATGCCACAGAGATAAAGAATGTGGAAGTATTTCTGCTGCCTTTCACGGACAGTCTCAATGTGCTATAATGTTCTCCATGAGATCTGGGAACTTCTTAACTTCATCCTTTTCATTCATCTACCAAAAAACAAGAGGGTTCACTTCCTCCCATCAGACAATACTAGTGAACCCTATTATTTTGCCTTGTCTTCCTCCTCAATACACAAAATCAAGTATCTTGCCTGCTCAATTAAGAGCTCGTTATTGGTAGCACTGGCAACAAACAAAATAGTCTTTTTGAATGATGCTTGCATACCCAAGGACAGTCAAGCCACAACTTAGAGTGAATTACTAGAGCAATTAAGGGCTCTCATATCTACACATAATATTTGCAAACATCTAGATCATTAGAATAATACTGTCAATCACTGCAGTACTCATAATTTTATGATTTCCACCTTTTCATGTAGTAGAATAGAAAAAGAGATACAAGCTTTTAGTTCAACTACTAAAGAGAAGAACGACACAAGCAAATTATTCCAAGTTACCTTCTCAGGAAAGCTGAAATACTACACATGCAATTCATTTGAGACAATGTAGAGACACTTTTCCTTCTTAAAGGGGAAAAGGAAAAGTACTGTTCAATCACCACATGAAGAATTTTGAATAAATTACAGTTTCTCCCTTGAACCAGATTCCTTTATAATGAACATCACAGCTGAGTTATTTCAAATGATACTGTAAATCAGAAATAAAATACACTAGTTTAGAGAAATAACTTAATTTAGGAAGAAACTAAAGTAACTGACCAGGTTGTCTCTACTAGTATAGTGGACCATCCATCCTTCTTTCACCATTGTACTGCTCTTCCTCTTTGTGTGCTTGATTGACTGTACAACTCGCATGAGAGGAATATTGTTGCTTGTTGAAGGACTAAAAAGAAGATACAACAGTTTAATATGTAATAAGTTAAAATACAACAGTACTGCAATTATACTCATTTTACACATTTAGTCCATAATTTTCAGGAATAGACACCTTTTCTTCCCGTACAGGTTTAGTTGATGGATGAAACTGAAAAGGCATCTGAGCTCCTACTAGCTTTTCTAGGGCAAGCATTGCAGTACTTACATTACTCTAAGGAACAGAGAAGAAACACACTGGAGTGAGGACACTTACAGAAATCATCCTCTCTCAAAACAATTTGTGGAGACTGCTGATCTTTTATGCTATTTGACACCATAGAAATATAATTAACATCAGCATAACTATCATTTCTTCTTGTAAGCTGATTGTACTGCTTCTTAATATTGTCATTAGTGAAGGTCCCTATCAAAGCAAACTTTCAAGTTATAAAAATATAAACAGGGGTATGTTAATTGAATTCACAACTGCACTAAAAAATTCTATCAATGCTCAGGTATGTTAACTGTCCTGCAGACAAGAGTTTGATAATCTCTAACATTCTGAGAGAGCCATTAATTAAACGTAACAGGTTTTAATAGCACTGAAGATGAAGCCAACCACCAAGGTGCCCGCCTAACACCAGAGATCTACGTGTGGCACTAACAGACACATTTGTAAACACACAACATCATGAGGTAGCTTAAAAAAAAATGTAAAGTTGCTTTAACGTGGCATGCAGTTACACTGTAGAATTGGCTACAGGACGCTGTCATGCCAAAAACCTGAATTGCTTCAAATCTGATTAGAAATAAATGGAAAAATCCTACTTAGAGGTAGATGTTACTTCCCTCTCAGGAGATCCTTGAGCTATAAATCACCGATAGTTGGGAGGTATCACTATATGCTCTCCCTCACAAATTTGCTCTTAAGTCCTGAGTTACAAAGACATTTAGCTTGACCAAACACAACTGTGCTTATCTTACTAAGAATGACTAAGAAAATCAGGATGACACTAGTCAGAATAATAGAGAAAAAAAAAAAGATCAAATTTGATTTAAGGAACTATGTTAACAATTATTGGATAAAAGACTTCAGAAAAATCACTTTCAAGATAAATAAAGCAAACTATTGCCTAACATGCATGTAGACTATGATGCCAATATTAAAATATCTCAACTAATGCCTTTTAAATCCACACACATACAACAGTAACTAAATTAGGCTCAAGTCACAGAGACCTTAATCATGCATTAGCCTTGTTAAAACACAAGTTTTATCCTGCTTTGATAATCTAGTTGTATTTCCTCAATAAAAGTCATAGCATAACACTTTTTCCAATTAGAAGAGACTATATTCCTTTAATCTATCTATGTTTCAGATTTTCTTGAGGCAGGAGAACTTTACAAAGTATTTTCAAGCTACAAAAAAAGAAACCCCACACAAAGAGAAAAACACTTCCAGCAATAAAACTGGGCTAATTGGAAACGTTTTGCTCACAATATTGAGCAAAGTACATCCTGAGAAAAGAAATCCACCTTATAATTTACCTGATTGTTTTGACAGCTTCCTCATCTTTGTCTGCATCAAGGTCAGATGGATCCATAAAAAAGATTTTGTCCTCTGGAGGAGAGGGCTCTTCAGCATCATCTAGAACTCGACTACCATCACTGTTCATTTCACTGCTATCAACTTCCATTGGCATATCCAAGTCCTGGCCTGGGCTAGCAGGTTCTGGAAACAACACAAGACAGACATTATTTCAAACACACAACTGGGGAAAAAAAAAATCCTCCAAAACCCATCAATTTTTTTCAGTTCACATTTATGGAATAACCATAAAAGTACAATCACAATATACAAAATCTTCACATTTTTGCTATAAGATGTAGAGCATGCTAGTGAACATTATCCTTTTTTTTTTTTTTGCTAAATGCCAAGGCAAGAGAGACCCAACTGAAACACAAACCATACCGAAAGAAGCAGACTGAAAAGCTTAACATCTAAACCTAAGTCTCATTAAATAATTCTGTTACACAAGTAATCAGCATGTAACAGTAACCAGTAACCAACGACAAAGCAACCTTTCGATGGCTAGAGATGACCCAGAGAATTATTCCTGCGCAAATGAAGTTCTCCATTAACAGAAACCCAACTCTTCTCTCACTGCTCTTGTAGTCCACAATAAGAAAAGCAAGAAAGAAAAGGTGGGCTGTGGAATTGCACAGAAAGAGAAAAGCAGAACAGATCTTATCCATATCTGATTTTCTGCAGACAGAAGTTAGTGTTTTCAAAAGCTGTACAACTGGCACTGTGGAAAACCAAGAATTAAGACATAAAAATACCTTCATCTGTAGCTTTTTATGGTTGTTTTTTGTTTGTTGGTTGGTTCGTGGGGGTTGTTTGTGTGCTTTTTTTTACCTGGGGTGAGCTCCATTAAGAGTGGGAGAAAGAACAAAAAATAAATTGCTCCTTATGTCCTCAGAAGAATTATATGAAACTGTAGTTCCCAAACTATGTGGCCTTTAGCACCTTAACATCACAAGGGCGGTAAAACCAGGCTGCACCAACACCATGTTGCACACTGCTGTTCACAGCCACCAACACTAAGATCCAGGACAGAGCCTGGGAGCTGGAGAAGGCAGGCATGAACGGATGAGATACGTTGTGCAATGGCAACAGACCCACTGGCTAACACGGCCGTTGCCCAACCCTCTGAATCAAGTTGTACAGCTTGATGTGATCTGCTGCATGTCACCAATTTTGTTTCACTAAACAATGTGTGACAAGGATCAAGGCAACACTATCACAGAATGGTTGAAGTTGGAGGAGATTTTTGAAGGTCACCTGGTCCAACAACCCCCTGAGTTCATTTCTCCAGTCTATTGAAGTCCCTCTGGATAGCAGCACAAGCCCTGTGTTGTATCAGCCAGTCCTCCCAGTCACCTGCAAACCTGCTGAGGGTACACTATGCCCCATCAAGATCATTAATGAAGATGCTGAACAGGACTGGACCCTTTGTTGGCCCCTGGGGTACACCATGAGTTACTTGCCACTGATAACCACTCTCTAGGCCCCCCCCTTCAATAAGATTTTAATCCCTATCTGCTCATCTATCCCATATTTCATCATCTTAACACTGGTCTAAAACTTATAAAAATACTCTAAACATTCTTCCACAAAGTGTTCTGCATCCTCCTCTTTCAATTCTGTAAGGTCTATTCAGAAAGCAGTCCAGCTTCACTGAAGTTTCCAGAAATTAGAATGGAGTTCTTTCTTTTGGTTTGGCTTGGGGTTTTTCTCCTTTCTCTTCTATCTCAAACATCTGGGATAACTCTGGCCAATAAAAATCATGGATATGAGAAAGTCATAAGAAATGGTACATGTCTTCAGATATTAACCTTTTAAAGTATATATTTCATGGTGAAAAATAGCAGACTGATCACAACAGGTCTTCCAATTTTGTACATTGGGGTGGCTTCTTGATGTTTCATTTCCATTGAGTAATCCCAAGCAAAGCATAGTGAATGTGTCAAGACTGATTAAGTAAAATTTAAGTCACCAGAGTGTAAGTTTTACAATAAATCTGTTTTCACTAACCTCAGTGAAAAAAACTGGCAAGATAAATAAAAAGACATCAAATATTCAAAGATGAGGAAACTAAAAACTAATGCAACTTGTTCAGCCTCAAAAGATCTCTCAATACTTGAAAGCATGCTTCTCATCTTACCTCCATTGAAAATCACCTCTCCAAGACAGTCTCGAGGTACTTTAGGTGCACAGCGTTTGTGACAGTTGAATCTGCAATCTAAAATAGCAGATAAATAAGCCCATGATACCAGAACCTCACTCCCACCCAGACACTAACATTTATCATTTGCTACTTCCAACACAAACCTCAGTTCAGATTCATACATTTGCATGTAACTGAAGACAGCACCAATGAGGTCACCTCCAGGAGGAAATTAATAATCTTGTCCTGATGTCACATGTTGATTCGTCCCACCACTGTTTATTATGTCAGTACTTCCCCTTCCAGTACAAAATGGTTTGCTACTTCTCTGGCTTTTTCTATAGCTATTTTTTCCATCATGATGTAATTTTTCCCATTCTTTCATTTGTTCCACATCCTTTTTTCCATTGCTATACAATTTAAATATCTCATCTCTAACATTTTTCCCCATCTGCCAGCTAAGACTTGCAGACATCAGAAGCCTCTACGATCACACAACTACATCAGAGCAAATATGTTCAGCAGTGAATCCCCCAGTCCAGCTCCCCTCTCATTCAGGTTACAGATTTGGCCTGATGTAGAGATGGAATCTCACCTGGATGTGTGCCATTTCTGCACCCCAGGTATCAGATGCAGCCTACTGAGCAAAGTCCCCCATACAACATTACTGGTATTAACAGGCATTTCCTTTATTAGTAGCATCCCTGTGATTTTCAACTCTATCAACACCATGAATTTCAAAACTCCCTACTGCCCCCACAACTGTTTTCATATTGATAATTTAGCCCCTTTTTGCCATCCAAAGCAAGCTCCATGTGTTTTCCTTTTAAGCCCAGACAAGAGAAAAATCATTATCTCTCCATTTTTAGTATCAGAAGAGCCAAATTCTGGAGCAGAATACAATACTGCTCTGCTTCTAAGTGCCTAAAAGGATGCATCCTAGGAGACCCACAAACTGCCCTTTTTACAGCCGTGGCTTCAGTCCATATTACAGAATACAATTACTTCACTACTTTAAAGGAGGCTGGAAGAAACAGACACGTTTCAAATCCTGTCAGGAAACTAGAAGACTGAGTCTCTCCTAATAAATTAAACTACATTCAGAAACATTCCTGGATACTGCAATGCAATTCTCTAGTCTAGTAAATAGCTACAAATATCCCCCAGCATGCTTTTGGCCCACAGCATTATCACAATCTCAAACAGTTCCAAGGTCTAGCTCATAAACCAGAGCATCCTATGAAATTGTTCCAAACAGGCAGCCTGCACAGAGCCACCCAGGCTGGGATGCTAAGAAAACTTGTTCATGAACACGGGTCATTCTGTCCCAACTGACCTCAGTGTCCAGGAATGTTTCTGGGCACATTTAATTTATTACCACAAACACAGCCTTAGCATCTCAAAGAGATGCACCCTCAGAGCCCAAATAGCAACCTGAATTAAATCAAGAAATCCAGGGCTCTTATGGGTACTCAGAAACATAAAACTACTAAAAGACAAGCTTTGGGAATGTGCATAAGGAAGTCAATGGGAAACCTTAAGAATCTGTAGGAGAAGGCCGGTATGAAAATATTTGAACTACTTGATATAAATTCCTGATCTATTAAAAATAAGCATAGGATCATACTGCATAAATGGGCGCCTATTAAGACACTTATTTCTGTCCTGCACATATACACTGCATTTCTCTAGGCCTGTTTTCCATACATAAATGCTTACAATATGCATACGATAATATTTTTATCCAGTGTCATTCAAGTCCCTGAAACTGATGTGGTAGCCCCATTTGTTCAGCTGGATATAGTCATAGCAATTGGACATGGCCAGCAGCATCTCCATGTTAAAACTGCAGGGCATCTTTTTTAGGTTTAATTATTTTTGTGTCATGTGTATCCAAGAGACACACTGACTGGAAAAAATATGAAAAACCAATTCAGGATGCAGACTTCAAATAGACTACAAAGACTGCAAATAACAGAAATTAAAGATAAAATTACTTCCTTACTTACACGAGACAACAGTATTACTAGTAAAAAAAAAAAATTAACACAGCTGTAAGCTTACAATTTTTTCTCTCCTCTAATAAAGTAAATTGAAAATATATTAAGTGGCCTCTCTCAAAAAGCTGACCTTTGATACTCCTGTTTGACAAACTCACGTGAGAGGAATAGAAATTCCTTTCCATACTGATGTTCATGGTTCATCACTAGACTTTTGTTTCCTGCAACAAAGCTGACAGATCTACACTAATCAGCAATAAAAAGCCAGAAGGAGATCCCAATGGTTATGTCCTAGGAACCACATGGAAGAATCTGAGAACTGAAGCCATGCATGTTAACATATGCTACATAAAAACCATGCAAGTTCAGCAAAGGCACCTAGCTGTATAAAATATCTCCAAAAGGTAACAACCAATATCCTGTACTAGAATAATACAATGAAAACTCACAGATTCTTTAGCGGTCAGTCTAGAACACAGATATTGAACAAAAGGAAGCATTTCCCATTTTTATTAATTCATAATTATCCTTCTAGAATTACAGTGTCCTCAATCTACAGGTTTAAATCTTATTTTTTCAGAAAAATGTACAATGCACGGCCTACTATAATGAAAATGAGGGCTGCTGTGATCTTCTGAAAATTATGCAATTTTTCAAAAATTACACTGGCCTATTCTGCAGTATACAGCCACCTAAGTTGCAATCAGTTTTAAATACAAGACCTTTAGTGAAGTTTACTGCTACAACATAAAATTAAATGTTTACCTTTACACTGCATTCCTTGGCGAAAAAGGCCCTTAAGCAGCCGTTTGCAATACTGGCAGATGGTGGGACGAGTGTAAGAGTGAACAGCAAAGGTGTGGGGGACCTTCACTCTGCAAAGCACCATCTTATCCATCCAGATGGGGCGGCCACTCCAAGAGGGAATCCTCTTACTAGGTTCTGGGCAGCAACGCTGGAATAAAGAAGGAATACATAATTTGCACCAGAACAGTTTTACTGCCATGACTGCTTTGAAAAGTCACAGCAGCCAGGTGAAATCCCAGGTGACTGGAAAAAGGCACACACTGCACTATTTTTAAAAAGGATAGAATGGACAACCCTGGGAATAACTGACCTGTCAGCCTCCCCTCTGAATTACAGAATGTCTGGGAAGATCACAGAGATCCTACTAGAAGCTGTGCTAAAGCACATGAAGGACAGAGAGGTGATTCACGACAGTCATTGGCCTTCTACGACGGAGTGACTCCATCAGTGGACAAAAAAAGGGCTACAGATATCATTTACCTGGAATTCTGTAAAGCCTTTGATCATCCTTTACTCTAAAGTGGAGAAATTAATTCAATGGGTAGACTTTTAGGAGGATAAGAATTGGTTGGATGGCCACATCCAGAGGGTAGCGGTCAATGGTTCAGTGTCCTGATAGACATCAGTGACAAGTGGTGTCCCTCAGGGCTGATACTGGGACTGGTACTATCAAATGTCTTCACCAATGACAGAGTGGGAGCAAGTGCACCCTCAGCAAGTTCGTGGATGTCACCCAGCTGAGTGGTGCAGCTGACACACAGGAGGGACACAATGCCATCCAGAGGGACCTGGATAAGCTTGAGAAGTGGGACCATGCAAAACTTATGTGGTTCAACAAGGCCAAGTGCTGGTGCTGCACCTGGGTTGGGTTATCCCTGGTATCAACACATGCTGGGGATCAAGATCAGCCCTGCTGGGAAGGACCTGGGGGTCCTGGTGGTTGAAAAAAAAGCCAGTGGGGCTGTAAGGCAGCTGTTGGCTCAGAAAGTGACCAGACAAGAAAGCAACCTGGCCAAGAAGCTTTAAGAGGACATTCTGGTATAGTAAACCAAAACCATGAAAACAAGATGGAAAAGCCTTCCAGAGAGCTGGAAGTTATGTATGAACCTTTATTTCCACAGAAGATAAAGTGCTAAGAATTCACTCATGACATTTATTTTTTAAGTAACCTGACAAGGTTCAGACAGCACATTCAGACCTCCATATAGAGGGTAAAATAGAAAACACTGGAGGGTAGGCAAACAAAATTCCAAACACTACCTCAAATTATCAGTTTTTAAGAGCAAGGTATGGCATGCCTGGATAGCTTACTAAATTAGGCAAAAATATTTACAAAATTCAAAAATTATTTTGAAAACTAACTCCCCTCAAAAAAATTCTTTGAAATGAAGTTAAAAGACAAACTTTAGCAATTAAAACAGAAAAGACATTGAGTAAAACAAAGAGGTATCAAAAAGGTACTAAACATGCACACAGAAATCATAAAGTTAAATTCTGTGATAAATAGTTACAATTCTAAGTTCACTGAATAAATCTTACCAGTAGTCATAAACATCAAAATAAATATTTTTCATGACTCAAGACTAGGTTTTTATAGCTTCTAGCTAAAAAAATTACTTTATTGAACTAGCCTATATGATTTGTATTTTAAACAGTGGTAAGAATAGTTATAGGGTAAAGTAACAGATAATTAGAAAAGACTAAGGCACAAACAAATGGATCTCATCACTGCCTGGCCTGTATTACGATCCCAGTATACTTGGGATTTATTTGCTAATTGATATTTGTTATATAATTGATAACCTCTCAGCAATCATCATAACAAGCAACTACTATGGATATCTGTTTTTACTGTAAGCCCTCCATCCCCTACACCCTCCTTGATAGGGTTTGGGTTTTTTTGGATTAACTCTGTGAAAAGCTTAACAGCAGATCAGGAGCACTCTTCCCCAGCATAAAAGCTTACAATTTGTACTGCTTTGGCCAAGTAACTATTCTACACTATTACAATAATTACAGAACGAATCTGAATTCCTAAGAAGACAAGACGTTTTATCATTCTGAAGCCAAAGTTTTCAAGAGTTCATGTAACTATCAGTGAAAGGCTAATAACTAAATTATATATAAAACTTTTAATTTATTTCCTGTTTCATCTCTCACAGTAATAATAAGCAGTGTCACAGTCCAAGAATCACCAGATTTTAAAATTCATTAAAACCAATCATAATGGTTAAGCTCGACTCCCACATACTCATCATGAGCCACTTAAAACACTATACAGTTCCCCAGAGGTTAAAGAATTTAAAAACAGAACTTGTTTCTCCTTTCACATTACATACTTCTTCAGAGGCAGAGGATGTGTGTTCCGCTTGTGCTGGTCTTGGAACTGAAAGCCCTGCTCCTGGTAAAGACACGTTGGACAGGCGCCTCTTTCTCACTCCACTGCAGTTATTTGGAATCTTGAAGGCACATCGCTTATGGTAGTTTAACCCACAACCTGGAAGAGTAGTTTGTTTATTCAAAAAACCTCCCAACATTCAAAGTAACAAAAACAGTACTAATATTTTGATAAATCAGTCTTTAAAAGATGATCCAGGAAAATGGTAAAGGCAGAAATAGACCGCTGTGTCAAATTCTCTTATTTTAGTGTTCTTGATGCAACAGAAACAGCTTTTTCTCCAGTAGGCGCAGTTCTAGTAACAAGGTCTAAGACTTGGAAGCAGCTGATCTCCCACCACCAGGAGGCTTTCATCACTCCCTCACTTTGGAGCACAAGAACCAAGAAGCATTCAGTGAGAAGGCAGTGTCAGTACCTGACAGCAGGCTGCAGAGTTCTCCAGAGCCAGCTGGATGAAAGCCATAAGGAAAGGGATTCCCCTTTGGGAGTCTCTCCAAACTATGTCTTCCTTGTGCAAAGAACACAAGGTTGTAAGCTAGCTATTTTTTTCAAAGTGGGAAACAACAACACTTCTTAAGTCATTAGCCCAAGGTCACACACAGTTTGCATTAATGCCAAGATCAGAACTCGGGTTTTCAAATGCACAAACCCTTCCAACTATGAAATACTACATTTATCACTTGTTAACATACGAAACACAACACCATTTCTTCTTCTTCATCTTATATAGATATACATGCACACAGATACACTAAATATCATAGACTTACCTTCACATTTTAATCCTTGTCGTACCAAACCCCAAAGCATCTCTCCACAGTAGTCACAAAAAGTAGGAGCCTTGTAGGAATGCACATAAAGTGCATGAGGACGAATCTGGAAATCTTCAACTGTAGCCAAAGCTTTTAAAAAATTGCAGTAAGTTATGGTTCTTGCCACAGGATCAACAAGGATTTATGAAAAGAACATGATTTAAAAATGGTGAATTCAAAGAATGCTAACAAGCAGTTTAGAAAACAGCATTTTACTGTATACCTTTTAAATACTCATTTAGAAGACTAGATAGTTTTCAGTAAACATTTTTATTGAGGAAAAATATGCATTGGACTCTGTAGGCTAATGGCCACAACTAATTAACAGTATGAATCACACTGTTGAAAACCTCACTAAGTTGAAGGCAGGTACAACAAGCCCTGCTAAAAGCAACAATAAAGGTTTGAAAGAGCAACTTAATTTTCAAGCTATTTTGTAACCTACAAAATTTTCAAAAAAAAGAGAGCTCTGCAAGTTAGATTTTTATCTTCTGAAGGATTTCTGCAGTAAAAGTTTATTAGATTAAACTCTTGCTGTATCAAAACAGAACTGAGGATAAAGTTTCCACAGAAGACTGAAATATTCTTTTCCTTAAACAAGCACAGATATATTTAAATTATTTTTGTCCTTTTTCTTTGAAGGAAGAAAAAAAAGGTATTTTACATCAATATTACCTTGCCATGACGGCTACTATTTTTTTATCAAATATGTACTAACACTTCCTATTCAGACTCTGATTTTTAAAAACCTACTGAGAGAGATTTACATGTCTTCAAAATGCCTCAGTTTCTGGTGGTCTGTCTGTCTGTAAGGAAACTGTCAGAGACTGCCACGAGGACACACCTCAAATTTTCCAAATATGTTACGCACCAGAAGCAATGAAAAGTTCAAACTAAGATGATCAGTTACTGATCATCCTAGACATGCCACGAAATGCAGCCAAGGACTCAGCCTTACAGCTATCAAATTCATACTTTATTGATCAAGTTTACAAATCTAAATCCGTCATGGTCAAAAGGTCTCTCTTCCTAAAACATAGCCTCGGTTTGTCACTTTATCCTTAAAGATTTTAAAAACTGCTCAATACTAGTCCAGCTTTTATTTGTAGTTTAGCAACAGCTGGCTTTTGATTGAATTTGACAACATATTGATTAAACACATACAATGACAATCAGGGCTGGGGTTATTTTCTCCTCGTTATTGGTTAATAACCACCACCATAAAGACTATATTGTCTAAAGAAACTGTTTTAAAAACTACAATAACCCTTAAGAGTCTGTTTTCATAGGTATGATTCAGCAACTACATGTATATGAAGTCTTATGACATCATAAGCCATCAATAGCAAAAGCTACAGAACAGAAAGACAGATATAAGCAAAAGAAAACCCACAACAGCTGGAAAAACAAATTTTGAATCCTACCTGCATTTCATCTTAAACAATTTTAAAAAATAAAAACTGTTATTATTACACTTAAAAATTCCCATTTTTATAATTCAGATTTATTTGTAATACTAAACCTGAAGAAGATTAAAACAGAACAATGAAAAAATAACAGAACTAAGTACTGAAGCATCAGTGACACTTGGATTTCCCTGGAAACGTCTATCCCAAAGTATAGGAGACTTAAGTGAAAAAGCTCAACAGGCGTGAAAATAATGCTCCATCAAGTCCTATTTTCTTTTAATCTACTGAAAAAAGAGTTATTCCACTGTTACAATAATACCTACCAGAGAGTACAACCTCAACAAGATCTCCCTCATGTATCTCTTCTGCTGATGTAATTCGTTGCAAAATATTATCTGAGTTCAGGTCATGACGGAACAGGAGAATTTTGTCATACATGCCAAAGAAACCACACTCTGGGAACTGCAACAGAAGCCAAACTCTAAATTAATACACGCTCTTTGATAATCCTATACATCAATGTTTTTAATAACAGCTACAGAGCTCAAGTGTTGTAAATGTTTCATGGTAACAAAATTATTCTGCCTATTTTTGAGGAAACAAAGCATTTTCTGAAAATTTCTAAATTTTTTTTTTTTAAAGCTGAGAAGAAAAAGTGTTAAAGTTTTTGTTTCTTTGGGTTTTCAATCTCTCAGACCTGCACAATCAGTCTAGCAAGTGAAAGCCAATGCAGGCTTTTAACTTGGATACCACCTCCTATAACCCTTATTTCACGCATGTTCTGCTCAGGCAGGTATTTAGCTCAAGACACTCCAGCAGCACCTGCCACATTTTTCTTGAGAAGCAAGCCAGTTAAGAGGCTCCACGTCATTGTTCTACAACAGTTTCGATCTACAGATATGAGAAATCCTGAGTAACATGCTCCAGAGGACACTGCTTCAGCAGGCAAGTTGGACTCTATGATCTCCAGGGATCCCTTCGAACCTTACCCATTTTCTGTGATTCTGTGAAAAGGAAAACTCAAATCCCCACAAGGACAGACAATAATACTGAAAATCCATACAGGAAATAGATATACTACATAACATGCCACCTTTCCATGACACTTCTGAAAAAAGCTTTCTCATTCTGTGTTTTCCCTACTCTTCAAAATACTGTCAAGTACGAGTAAAACTTCTTAAAATGAAAAGCCTAAAAGTAAACAGTCCATGGGGAAAAAGAGCAGAACAGACCCTGGAGAAGCATGAGTAGCACTCAAGCACCTCCTCTGACCTTTTGGCTTAAACCAGAATTCAACCTTGAGGTGGGAACACACACACAGAACAAAACAGGAAGAATGTGGGAAAAAATATAGAAAAGCTCAGAAGAAACTTTTAATTAAAGAGGTAACAGCTCAGTAATCTACTGTTACACAGTCAGTAAGTATCTAAACTGCATGAAGCTTGTGGTATATTAATTGTTCTTAACTAAAATAATCAAAGATTTGTTCTATCAAATCAAAAACATAATGAAGGTATCCATCGCACCCATTGTTTTCACACTCTCTTCCCAGTCAGAGAAAAAATAATGTCCTCTTTAGAGCAGCAGTTTTATCTAAATATCAAGTTGGTCTTCTCTGTTTTGGTGTGTACACACTACACAATTACATGACACATAATACTGAAGAATGCTCCAGAAAGCATGCCATCTACTTCGGACAGTCACAAGGAGAGGCAGAATCTGTGCAATTTAACCCTTGCACAAGCAAAAGACAGTGCTGACAAATTTATAATGACACATGGATATTTAGTCCACAGCACCAAGAAACTGATTTACTGGGCTGATGCCAAAGCAGCCAGGTGCTTCCTCTGTCCCTCAACTCACTCCCGAGTTTCCTACGTAAATTTGAAACTCTCTTGTACTTCATACAGTAGCCATGATGGTACAGAGATTACAGTAGCATTATATTCCCCTAAACCAGATACTGCTTAAATATACAATAAAATGCTATTGCTTAAGATCCCTTAAACCATCTCGAATTACCTGCAAGAATTCCTGTCTTACAATACTATATTTCAGTATAGTCATCTGCTGATTCATCTTGCTAAATAGCAAATATCCAGGAATATTCTGAAAATCACATTTTTCACATTGCCTAAAGATCATTTGTAATAGGAAAGAAAATATAAAGCTTGACAATTAGCTGTGCTGCCCAAACATGTGTCTCGGTATCTCTCTGCAAATATGTGCAAGACTTGACTTTATATCCAGAACATGCAAAGATACAGCACACTAGTAATTCTTCCAAGGGAACTGACATTTCCTCATACCTGAAACACGTCATAAACCTACTTTAAGCTATAACCCAAAATCCCACTGTGCTTTGATTGACAAGAAAATAAGCTGTATTTACATTATTAAAATAACTGTTGAGAGGTTTTACTCCTTGATACTCTGTTAAGATTAACTTCTATGAATTGCATTATGCTGCGGAAGAACTTAGTTCTAACAAAAGGGATACAAAATCAACATTAAAACACTATATATCTGCCTGCATATACACATGACATTTTTATTAACACCAATACTAATTTCAGCTGCCAGGAGGGACAACTCATGACTCAGGGAATCACATGAACTATGTCTCTTTGTATTAAGTTCACAGAACCACCTACAGATTTTAAGGAAGCCTCTAACATATTTCACAGGTTTGAGTCTCCTTCTTTTGATAAAGATATGTCTTTGTTTCTCTTTTATTTTTTTTCACTCTTTAAGACCATAACCGTGTAATGCAGCTGCCAGAACATCCCTACACATAATCCTCCACCTCAGTAACCAGAGGTCACATAATCACTGGCCAAGCAGCACTTATATTAATTGCTACGACAAAATATATTCTGCCTATGCATCATTTACCCATTCTCATGTACAAATCTTGGATTTATTAAAATGTTTTAAAGATACTACTTTCATTTTCATTACTAAAAAGCATTAGCTAACACAATAAACTGAAGTTGCAGATGAACACTCAAGTCTTCTTTGTGACAGCAAGTGTAACCATTAAAAATATGAGACACTACATTCCTTAGAAAGCAGCATCAACATTAACTCCAAAGTTCGTAAATAACATTATAATACCTATAATTAATATTTTTGTTTTCAAATAAATTCCAGACAAATGCAATAATAATTTCTACAGAGTAGAAATATTGTAAAAAAAGCAAAATCATCTATTACAAATTGTTAGAACTGCTGACATCAACACCCTCATTTGGTTCTACATTAATTAAATTGACCTTTAAAGCTGTGCATCATGAATGATTCTTATATTGTCATGACATGATTTACTGCCCTGCTCTTCCAAAACAAATATACATACACATAGAAGTGACTGTGAAAGATTGTCTGGTTTTGTAACTCTAACATTTAACCTCCTTAAAAGATAATTCTTTTTTTACAAGCTTGAGCTTTATCAGTGGCTTCTAGACTAAGATGCAGAATCACAAGCCCAGGACTAACAGAAGAATAATCTACACTAGTATGGAGTACAAGAATTCTCTCACTAAACATAGACTCTGTATACAGTTTCTACAGTATGTGACAAGACCTCACCAGGACACCTGTTTCTAGGCATTGTGCATGCCTGATGTCCATTTCTGAAATAGTAATTCCAAAAATTAAAAGCATGAGAACAGAGATAGCCTGTTCACTGGTATAGAGAGCTTCAGTTGCTAGGAGGTTCTCCTGAATCCGTAAGAGGGACAGGCAGTAGCTGAAGAACCTCGCAGTAGCTCCTTTACCTGTCCTGCCTGTGAGGTGCTTGTCTGCACATCCACAAAGCAGCACAGAGGAAAAATGCAGGTGTAGGCAGCCCACACAACACTCTGCCCAGGTCCTCCCAGGCCCTTCACAGGAGGGCCCATCTCCACAAGCCAGAGGAGCACAAAGAAGGGCAGGTGGGAACCCAAATTAAGAACTCCAGGGAAAGGATATCCTGCCCGGACCCTTCCAGGGTTCTCCCAGGATATCCTTAGAGCCAGTTTCCACACATACACTGATCAGGTAAGTCAACACTAGAACACCTCTTGGGCTGAGAGGGGTTGCTGTACAATGGTATGGTAGAGATTATAAAATGGGAAATTAGGATTGTATAATACCTATGGAATGTTTATGGAAGGAAACAAAGGCAAAGAAAGAGGTGATTCAAGGAGGAATAAACGTGGGAAAAAATAAGATAAAAGATAAAAGAGGCTGGTCACCTTTACACAGGGGTTGGTCAGAACAATTATCTGATCATGCCCTGTGCCTCATCAGCACCACCCGTCCTCTACTGCCATTA
Organism: Platysteira castanea; assembly: GCA_013397175.1. NCBI lineage: Eukaryota > Metazoa > Chordata > Aves > Passeriformes > Platysteira > Platysteira castanea. The sequence continues at coordinate 131,999 of VYXC01009344.1, read as the reverse complement.
AGTTCAATTTCTAGCTATTTTCCTGAATTATTTTCTCTCATTCTGAGCCCATGTATGTGTACGGGGGGGGTCTGAGTGCCAGCAATCAGAGCAAGAAGATCCTGTAATGTCAGCGACTAGAGAGGCCAAAGAAAGTGAAATCAAGAGCTTGAATATCCAGGTGTCAGCAACTGGAACCAAGATCCAGCAGCTGCTACTGGGCAGAGAGTGCCTGAAGCCAGCTGCTGGAGACATCCACTTTTTTCTTGCTGTTGCTATTTTTTTTATTGGTGGGTGAGTGGGTATGTGTCTGTATTTTCCCTACTACCAGACCTCCATACTGAACCACCAGAGATGGGTACAGCACCACTGGTGCTGTTCGTGCTCACAGACAGACACACTGTTTGGATCTGTGTGTATACATGTATGTGTTCCACACCTGTATCCAAATGCTAGTTCCTATAGGGAATACGTGGTCAGTCTTGCTGTCCGTGGATGCACATAGGAACAGAGCTGCAGCAGCCTCCAGATTCAATCATCCCTAATAAAACTTTTCAAGTTAGGTGAACAACTCCTGCTCTTTCCTTGCACAATTTCCCCCCTCCCCCGCAAAAAAAGAGTTCCCAGCTCCAAAAGAACAGACCCTACCGGGAAGATGCCTGCCTCCCAACTCCCTTCCACACACTCTGGCTCAGACTCCTCTCCTCTGCCCCCACTCCAGCCCTGTGCACCCAAGCCATGGAAGCGCTGGCTGGCTGCCCTCCGCACGGCCGCTCTGATGAGCTGCAGGTGGCCCGGCAGAGCCCTGTCTAAGGCACTTGGCCAGGCCTCGATGGGGGGAGCAATCAGCTCCAACCAAGCAGCTTGGCTCCTTACAGGCGTGCGGCGCCCTGCTCTCTCTTCCGCTCCCCAGTCCATTCGGGAATACAGCATTCCTTGCTAGCACCTTGGCCAGAAGGCTATGTGCAGACTGCTGGCCAAGAATAACCTCATCAATTAACAGGGGTTTTATTTCAAGTGGTATCTTTTAACAGAATTTTTACGCAAAGCTTAAACTATGTTCAAGCTGTACACTACCAAATTCCTCTCTCTTGTACTGCAGCAAAGTACAGCTTTTATAGCTCTTCTTATGCTCAGTTACATGAAGCTGTTAAGGAAGAACATTATCCAGGTCCTTTGAAGTGTTAAGAGCTCATAATGTAAACTTGAAAACAAAATTCAAAGCAGAATTTTTTAAAGCCCATTTTATCTTACGGGATTATACAGCTATTACTTTCCTGCATAAAAGCCTAAAGTATCTGCACAGTCACTCAGAACCCATAAACTGCTAATCCCAGTATTACTAAGTTTCCTAAAAGCAAAAAGATGACTGTTCCCAGTCTTAACAGTTCCAAAAGAGCATCTAGCGACAGGAAACCACTTGTGGGAAGTCTACGTATGCACTAGCCTGTGCCAAAATTAAACTCTGGTATACCAATATCATCAGTTTACATCAAGAATATATGCAGTTCTTAATACTTGGGTGGTACTAGCACAAGTAACACAACTAGTGCACTACTGCAGTTATGGGAAACTGAGGAAAAATCATTGGTGTTATCTAGCATGCTGATACTGTAAGTATTACAGCATATCTAGCTTTAATTGAGAGTGCATTACATTGTCTTTTTGATCCAGAAGAACTCAACCAACATACAGCAGTCAGTATTGTTGAGCAAAATACAACTAAGGCTTCTTTCTATCTTGGCAGTAACTGAAAAATCCCTTTACTTCAAGTTCCAGGAGTTACTTTACAAAGTTCTGGACTAGTCGCCAAAAATTCACACTAGGGAAAAGTGTAGGCGGATATTGTTTCAAGGTCCAATATCTCATGACCCGTCATAACTCAAAACAAATGCTTCAAACCACTGAAAGTTAATTCCAAAGTCTAATGGTCCAAAACACCATTGGAAAGTCTCTTCTTTCACTGAAGTCACCCATTCTATTATCCTGCATCCCTACCCAGCTATTCACTCCCACTCTTTAGAATCATGTGCCAAATCACATTATCACACAGACAATTAGCTTCAAACATGTTCCAGGAGATCTTTCCCCCACCAGTTGCCTCAATACAGACATACTTGGACTACTGCTTGGCTAGGTTTACCAGCACAAAAACCTATTACCACGCTGGAAATGCTAATCTGCCCCACATATAACACCTCTGCACCTCCAGTAACTCCCCAGCTCCTACCTTCTCACAAGCATGTTTGCTTCTCATGCCTCAACTCTTGCTAAGTCTCTGCGTTATTTAGCTCCTATGAAGAAAACAGTTGACAAGATGGCAGAGCAGGAAAAAAATAGATTTGAGCACATCTGAACAGTAGAGATGATTTGCATTCATTTTAGAGCCTTTCAAAAATAAACACCATGAACTATCACAAGCTTAACCTGGAGAAAAACCCAGGAAATTGGTCACAGTACTGTCACTTATTTATTACACTCAAGTTGCTACTGCAAGAGTTCTAGAGATCCATTTGTAATATGGATGGATTGCAATATGATCCTTGTAATGTGATGAAAATACAGAAGAGGAATCCAGCCAGCAAGACATAAGAAATATCCCTTTGATTTTGCTAAATGGTGACCTTGGGTGGGTTCAGTCAAGAAGAAAAACTAGGCGAGAGGAGTAAGAAACAGATTGCATGGGTAAATACTCTATTAATTCTCAATCAAAAAGAATGTAACAGTTGAAGGATCATGAGAATTTCAGGCAAACATTCTAAGGTAGGGGAGCAGCTGGTCTATTTCAGAGCGAAATGTAACAAAGCCATCAGAGGAAATATATATATAAAGAAGGAGAATGCTGAGTATGACTGAAAGTGAAAACGATGAAGGACAGGTCTGTGGACCAAAAAAGATAGAGAAGTTGCAGAAACATGAAAGTAAAGTTTACTGAAAAAGTTAGGAGAAATCTTGCAGGTACTGATTCTACACAAGCCAAAAGCACAAGTAGTACTACAGTAATCAAATGTTTTTCATTTCTAGCTATTAACCAGAATAAAATTAAGTAAGATAGAATACAGCATTTATAGCATGCTGTCCTACATAATTCTCAGTTTGCAGGCAGGGCAACATCACCACATGCGAGTTTCTAGTTTTAAACCAGTAATCCCTTTGTTCTACTTCATGTCCTCTCATGTGAGGAATGAAGAAACAGTATTCCAACACAGAACAGGATTAAGAACTTGCCTCTGTAATATCTGATCATTGTGCAAGGACACACACTGTCTACCTGCTACAAGTTTTTCTGCTTCTAAACACTGTCCCTCTGTTCCAGCAGCCATGTGTGTCCATGCTTAGGTTCCTCTTCAGATTGCCCCTGAGAACTGTATGTCTGATACTTTAATACACAGCAACCTAGATAAGGAATGAACAGAGAAGACCATGAATGTACTGGAGACCATAAGCAAGAATTTTGTTTTGAAGCATGCCTATAAAGTCCAAAGTTTGGGTTTTCTGAGGATGGCTACTAAGCATTCCAATACACAATAACCCTAACACAGTGCTTCCCAAACTTAACTTTAAACTTGAAAAAAAAACTGAATTAAAACACTTAAAAAGAAAAAACATCTCCTGATGTTTAGAACATCTGTAATAGAGCTAAGAGACACACCAAATATTTGTATTACTCATCTCGCTCTCCTTGCAGACACATGCCTCTAGTTTCAGTTCTGCTGATGCTGCTTCTAATTACCCTTCTGCAAAACCTGAACGAGCTACACCGAACACCAGTGTCTGAAGCAGAAAACACAGAAAAGTAGAGTCCTAACCAACATTTCTGATACTGATATTGTAGCCTCAAATACAGTTAGGCAGGTGGTTCAAGCTCCCAAGTAAGCTTCAAAGCTTTCAACTGGAAAAAACAGGCAACCATTTGCATGACTACAGACAAGAACACAGTTCACAATTTTTACATTATGTATATACTAATACTAGGATATTTAAAAGTCTTGCAACAGTCACCAGATCTAAGAGAAAAAAAGTCAAGGCAGGACATACTGCTGTCAAATAGAGAGTACAAGGAGAATATTGCCACTCATGCACTAGCTGCAAAACTACTTATGAAAGACGAATCCACCACACTTGAGGTTGTTTCCTGATCAGTTTGCTGCCTGCAAACATGTTTTCACTGAGCAGTCACTCACTGGTAGCGTCAGCTGCAGGAGAGCTGCACCAAAGCCAGACAAAAAGGAAAACTGATCATGAAATCCTGATCAGTTTTGCAGTAGATCAGGCTCAGCATGCAAGATGTTAGAGCTATAACAAGACCTCAAGCTAAACTTTTAGCTGAGCCTGCCAAAAAAACAGAAAGGAAAAAAGAAAAGTAACTGTGAATGTACTTGTTTTCATCTTTAAGACGGAAGACAGGAAATATACAGATGTAAAGAGAAGGAGTTGATATAGAAAGAAAAAGCAGCCCCTAAAATGGCTGCAAAAAGGTACACCTAACACGCGTGGTACATGAAAAAAAGAAATTGACCCAAACAACTCATCTCTTCAGAGGGGAACTAACATGATGAACTACATTTTGGAAGTTATTATGAAATTGGCTTGCTTGACAATTAGTTTGGAAAAATATGAAATGCAGTAAGTTATGAGATGGGAAAAAAAGATACACAAGCATATGCAAATAACATATTGTGCTTATGTTTTTTTCAGGCTATCAGGTGAAAAAGAATCATATAATAAAACTAACCAACAATAAATACCAATCACAACAATGAAAGACATGAAGAAAATTCCCTGCAAAATAATCTGCCTTCAATTCCTTCCCTCTCGTCCACACCTGACCTTGATGGAAAAGAGCAATTATTTCTTATTTTATGAAATACTGTTAACTTCTCTTCAGGGTCCTTACTAGGATCTAACCTTCCTAACCTAAATAAAGATAAAATTTGGATGCAAAACCAGCAAGATCAGTGTTATTTCCTTCCTAGAGAGACAGAATTTGCAACAGGGTAGCCAAAACACAATGGAAAAGTACGCTGAAGTTCTTTTATTTCTTGGCCAGCGCTCTCTTAAGACAAATTATACTGATATGTAAGAGCAAACCATGTATTCACGATACAGAAAAACAATATTAGGACATTATTAGCTGTCTGGTGGGATTTTTAATAATTAACTAGAAACAAAAACAAAAGCTAGTATCAAGTCTGCGGCCCCGCAATGCATGTCTGTAGCCAAAACTGGTCCTTTCACTATGGCTGGTTATACAGATCCAAGAATATTTCTCAACAGTAGTAAGCATAAGCTAATAAAAACCTAAGGTATCAGGGACAATTGCTGAAAGGAAAAAGCTCTCCATATCATGAAAAGTCATTCTTGCAGAAAATTTAAAACTTCATCTTCTTTTACCAGACTTCACAAGCAAGAAAGTAAGAGGGTTTAGTCCTTTTGAATTAAAAGTTTCTCCCTTGAGAGTTACCAAAATTTCTTTGTGCCTAACTGCAAATACCTAACATAGATCTTTGTCACTGTACCAAACTCTTGGCGTATCTCAGCTGCTATTACTAAACAGCCTGTTACCAAAAAACTGTTGCCATCAGCAGAACACGGTAGCATCATACCATACCTTCTGGTAAACTATTGAGCACACGAGGTCTTTAACAGCAGAGAGGGACAGGTCCTGAGCTTCAATGGTGACAGTCTCTCTAGTGAGACCAATCTGCAGAAGGAAGGAGATCCCATGCATGGAGCCTCGGGAGTTGGTGAGGCTCTGAGTACTAAAACTGCCATTGGAGAGTCGACTGGAGAGCCCCGACTGGGGACTTGAAGACAAAGTTGGGGTCTGTGCTGCAGCAGCATGACACGTAGGTGGGGAAAACTTCTGCAAGGATGGGGGAGAAGAGTCGTTTGCTGACATCTGACTTGCTTTACTCTGCCGAGATCTCCCTAGTAGTCAAATTCTAAGAAAAATACGTTATCAGTTCTTGGTTTGAAATGAAAACAAGGATAATGTAAGTTTCCCTTTCGTCAGTAAAATGCTCCTGACCAGTAAAACTTAAATTTCCCTTTCATTTGGTGCAAGCCAAAGAGTAAAATAATTACAGCTGCAAGTTACTTTAAATTAAAGGTTCTCTTCCTGCAGTTACAATCGGCTGATCAAAAGCAGATTGTCTGTCCTTTAGCACCACATCCAAACACAGAGGCTTACATAAAGGCCTCACAGAAACACATCAGCTCTGCTGGTTTATACTTGTCCTTCATTTTTATTAAAAAACAAAAGCTGGAGAAACAGATGGAAACAGATGCTGATAATTCATTGAAAGTATCCTCATTCACTTAATTACACAGATCATATCTTAAATGAAGAATCATCTTCATGCAGATAGCCTTTTACAATGAAAAAAAAATGTATCCTTGAGCAACAACAGAAGTCCATGTATGTGATGAATCTATTCCTCCTTCAGAAAGTCTTCCCTGAATTCACAGGACAAATTGAACTTGAAGATCAATGAAGATACCCGATTTCATTTTTATGAAATATTTTAGTTGATGAAATGGAGGAACAGAATGTCTGAAGACAAAATCACATTAAATGTAATCTCCAGCATCACACGGATAATCTCCAGCATTTTGAAACGTTGTACTCTGCCTGTAGGGGAAAAGATAAAGTTGTTATTTCACATGAAATGTATAAAGTCGCATACCCATGTCAGAACCGCTCTACTTTCTACGCAGCAGGATACCAACTCCTTTAACTCAAATATATTATATTAGAAGCATTTTGTATTCGTAAGTTAAACTTAACTGCTTTCTCACTGTATGATACATGAGAAAAATCCGATCTAGCACTGACCAGTATGTTACCACAACTTCTAATTAACGATAGTTTAGCAGAGCAAAGCACTTGGCACTTGAAAAAACCAAAAAAGGTAGGGGGAGGGAGCAGTAGAACACAGCTCTGCTCAGTACATCTATATTGAGAAGCTGGTGGGTAGGGAAGGAAATTCATTAAATGCATAGAAACATCAAAGAAAAAATAGAAGATAAAAATTCAAACTCTAAGCAGCAGCATGTACTCAGGATATCATTTTAATACTGTTATTCAAGAAAATTGAAGAATGACTTGCACAAACTCTAACTATAGCAAGATACGCAGAGCACACCATTGAGCACCAGTTCCTTTGGAAAAAAATTAAATCATTTAATACTCACACGTCTGATTAAAAAAGCAAGTCTGCTACAACCTTTGAAAATAAGTATTTTCATAAGCATGGGCTAAAGATACTTGTTACAAGATGCCATGCTACCTGATTCAGTATTTCAAGCATTTCACAAGCAGCTGACATGTTTGAAAAGAATAATTTCTAGATTTGCCATACAATTTCTGCCACAGGAAAAGTTTTCCATGAATGCAAAAGTGCTCCAAATACATAGAGACTACAGACTGGTAACAGTTTTTAAGCAGCATTGATCCATATAGGATAACAAAATCAGTAAGCTCATGTGTTTTTCCTTCCCCTATGTAAAAAAAAAAAAAGAAAAAATCTAAGAAAGAGTATTACTCTTGCAATGAAATTTCAGAAGGGAAGTGCCACATCTTACTGCACACAGTGGAAGCTGGCCTTCCCAGAAACAAGGCTGAGAATTGCTAAAACAGTCCATTTAATACACTCTGCACTCCTGGTATTTACCAGTGTAATAGCTCAAAACCCCACTGTCATTGCATTCTGAGAAGTAGATAAGGAAAGAGAGGTACACAAATTGCAGTACTGGAAGGAAAAGAAGCTCTTGATACTGCAATGAAAATTCCTATTAGGGGCTCTGGAAGAGAGAACAAACTGATACCTTCTAATGATTTCCCCTATGTAAAAGCTGAAAGTCTTGTCTTCAAGTACACAAGACACTTGCTGGGCATTTAACAACGACATCTGAAAAGAAACTTCTGCCTTAAAGAACATGCTATGCATGATACAGATGAAAGTATTAATAGGAAGGGTAACGACGGCAACAGTAACATTTAAGCACCTTTCTCAAGAAAGCAGCTTCACAGTGCCTTCAAGTTTGCTTGAAGATGACTTGGTTTTGTTTTCTACATACTGCTTTCCGCTCCCTCACCTCTCACAAATACCAGAGACAGCAAATATAAAGCCTTAGGGGTGGATTTGAATTACAAAAAACAATGCTTTACCAACATAATAGAGAACAGAAAAGCCTTATGATATGAAAGAACTAATGAGTCTACTAAGCAAGATTAATTTAGACAGTGAAAACACCCTGTGAAAGCTCACCAACAACTGCCTAATTAGAACGTTAATTATATTTACCAAAAGCACGATGCTTTTGCATTGACAAAGCTTTTTGATACCACGTGTATTTGCATACAAGCCTTTGAAGAAACTTATTTTTGCTACTTGGTAGGAAAGAGTGGATCTTTCTATGAAAGGAAAGCCATAGAAACTGCTCGCTTTGTAGGATAGAGTTCTTCCGAACATCTAATAAAATAAGTGTATATTGAAATTTACATGCAGTCTACAATTCGGCAGTTTTATTTATGCAAAGAAAATCCTACAGCTCCAAAAGCAGACAGGCAAAGGGGTTATGAAGTGAGCCCCTCTGCCCCCTTCCCCTGCTGCCTAGCTCGCAGCCTGCGCTCGCCCAGAAGCGCTGTCCCTCCCGTTCCTGCTGCCCCCAAACCAAGCGGCTCTCGGGCAGCTTCTCCAACACCTGGCCCTTAACCTGCCCTTCCATTCCGCTGTGAGGCGAGACACGGACGTCGAGCCCTGCTCAAGCGGCTCCACTCGCAGTTCTTACCCACGCGGGAGCCGCTCCCGCCGGGAGGGACGGCAGCTCCCCGCCACGGATCCCGGGCGGTACCGGCGGGACGCGTCCTGCCTGCCCCGGGTCACGCAGCCCCGTCCGGGCTGGCGCTGGCAGCCGCCGTCCCGTCGCGCCCGTCCCTCCCAGGTTTAAATCCCCGCTGCGCGACCCGCCCCCGCCGGCACCATCTCCGGAGATGATGTGGCCTCGGCCCGTCACCCCCACCCCGGGGCACCCAGGGCGGAGCTGCCGCCGCGGCGCTTTCCCCCCGAGGGGGCCGGCGGGCGCTACCCCGGGGCACGGCCCG
>VYXC01009344.1:22129-122648 GCA_013397175.1 Platysteira castanea | reverse complement strand
CCCCCCCGCCCCGGCCGGCCGGGGCAGCCACAGCCCCTCTCTCCATCCGCGCCGCTCCCGGTTCACCTTGCCGCGACGGGGTGGCGCAGCCCCGCGGGCATGTCCCCTGGGCCGGGCAGGCCCTCCATCACTGCACAGGAAATACTTGACCTAGTGTGTCACAGCATCGCGCTGGTCTTTTCCGTGGCCGCGCTGACCTGGGAGCTGGAAATGGCTTTCAGCGTCCCCGCGCCTCCCGCTAGCCCCCACGGACGTGCGTGCGGCTGAGCAAGAACTCAGAAGTTCTCCGGGCCCTTTTCGCCATGGCTCTGTCCCTCTCCTGCTGCGTTTCAGCCCCCGCCTTCTAGCGCTCTGATTCACCCAAATCCCATCTTCTGCCCTGCGTTAATGATGCCACTCTTGGCATCAGCAGCAAATCTCTGCACGCAAGATATTTAGCAAAAAACAGTGAGCTGAAGTACCAAATAAAACTGGTGCAAGGCAAAGCTGCCTCCGTAACCTCCCTCCAGCCCAAAAGCTCCCTGTTGAGAGACAACCCATAACCTTCCTTCTTGAATTTGGATTCAATTTCTGTGTACAAGTCTTAAAATAATATCCACTACCATAGGAAGTTGCTGAAGTTTAAGTTATATATCAGACCAAAAACACCTTGAAAAGGCAAACCGTCAGATTCAAAGGCTTCTAATCCTCAGCTCAGCGAGACACAGATGGAGAAGCAGATTAGTGCCTTGTCATTTATAGCTCTGTTTGTAACGTGCATTTCTCACTTCCTTCATCTCGCACTCCTGAGGCCTGGCCCAAACCCCACTGAAGCTGAGGGGAGTCTTTCCGCTTTCTTCACCCTGTTTTGCATCAAACCTTTACACACTGCAGCTGATAGAGAGTGTAACCAGCTCTCTGTGCTGACTGGAGCCATTTTATTTGATAAATAATTAGCCCACAGCTTCTTGTCAAAATCTGGAAGTACTTTGAACTAAAAATGTAGCAGTTAATGGTTGATTCTGCTTTTAACTGGTTTTGAATGCCAAAAACCACCCTGGGACTTTTTAATGAAGGCTATTCCATGAATAGAGGATGTTCTTGCCAAAGCTCTGCACCAGATAACTGAGCAATCTTCGTTTCCTTTTTCCTCTAAAGTGGGACTCCCACACGCCACCACTGTAAACACAGAGCTTGCCTCCATAAACATGATTTCTGATGCTTAGCACAGCAAGAAGTCGTACTCTACTGTATTTGAAGTGCAGCAAGCTTCTCACATTTTGAGTAGCAGCCCTAAAAATAGCTGTTTATGGACGACACCAGATGGATATTAGGTATTACCACAGTCACTGGGCAACGATTATATTTCTTTGTAAAGAAGCTCAGCTTTGTACCATCCAATAGGGTTGGTGCCATTTAATTTGCTGCCCTAAGCTGTAATAACTGCTTTTTCATAAATCAGAAGAGAAGATGGATTAGTTAAAATCAATTTATTACAGAACACAGGACAGCATCAGCCAAAATAAACAACACTGCTGTAAGTGGTTGTTTGGTGTTACTTTCTATTAAACAAATATCGCTGAAGCATCCAAACTGTGTTCTGTTTGTAAAGTTCTCTGTTGTAAAGATGTGTGAAACACATCTGAAAGCAGCTCTGCATTCAGTATCTGTGTATGGAGCAGCACACATATCTGCATTTGCACAGCTGACTCTGGATGACAGCATTAGCCCTGGCTGCAGTAATTGACAGGGCAAGCATTCTGGTTTGTTATTTTTATGACTACCATAATTAGTGATTTCCTGTGGATTTCATCAATGTTCTTCATTTTTTCTGAGCCCACATCATTCCCTCAGATGGTTAGCTTGTTTTCACAGCTCAGCTTTCCCTGAAGAACCCAGCTGTGCTTTACAAATCACTCTCTCTTACATCTACAAGATACCAGGAAACGGGTAACTTTCATTGTATTTATTTGCTTTTATAAACAAAAAACTGGTTTTCTATATGGACCACAAGGTCAATAGAAACAAACTGCATTTGGAACTGTTTTATAACTCTAAAAATGCATCAAGTTTTTCCAGTTTGAAAATAATATCTCTAGCATTTGGATATTTCTTATCTGAAAATGGATACATAATATATTCATTTCTATTCACCAGTCTAATGTTTTGAATATTTTCATATTCAAGGCAGCGTCGTGGGAGACATTACTGGTGCATTTGCCTGAGAAATTCCATAAGCACATGCTGCCATGATTATTTTTCACTGCTTTTGATACTGATGTTGCATAGCAAAGGTCTTCATTTAGGATCTGTAAGATCTGCAACAAATGTCTGCAAAAAGAGGAAGTAATATCTCTGTGGAAAAAATATACAAACGCTTTTCCTTTTTTTTTTCTTTTTTCAGTTAATTGTCTCTTTTCTCACTCACTCTCTCTCAACTCAACCTCTCCCATAAGGGAACTGAAAAAAAGTTAGGATTTCAGGTTTGGTTTGGATAAAATCCTGAAATGTGGGTATGTCTCTGAATTACCTCATCATCTTGGTTTGAGCCCTTAGCTGAACTTTGTCCCAAAATCTACCTCCAACAAACCAGTGAAAAGTTTAAAAAAACATGGAATCAAAATTTACCTTGGTATAAAAACGTATTTTAAACTTTTTTTTATTAAACAAAACACATATTTGTATTATAAATTATAGGTTTTTATATATATAATTAAATTATAATTTAATAAATTATAAACCTATAATTAAATTATAAGTTTATATATATATATTACAGGTTTTCAATATAAATTGACTTATGGAATTCACTTACCCCCCACTAGTTTAAGGAATGACCTCACAGATCCTGCATCTAGATGGGTAGCCTCATTCATATAATGTATATAATTCTACTGCATTGGCTCCAAAATGAAGTTATTTTCCTAAATAAGTGTTTAGGGTAAACCTAACACATGTCACACATCTCACTTACTAAAGCTTTGTCTGTGTAAGCATCGGCCCATGGAAACATCGTCTCTTTAACCTGAATCACCAAGTGGGGTGCTTCCACAGCCTGACAAAGGCTGTTCCAAACCCCTCAGAGATGAGCAGTGGATGAGTTAACCGGGATGAACAGCAGCAGCTCAAGCCCTCAAGATGCACATGAGCACTGAGCCCCTGCAGGCCCCCGTGCTCCTCTGTGACCATCAGCTCCACCACCCTTTCCCTCTGGGCTGTGAGAGCTGCTCATGGATTTCTGAGTCTGCAGCAGCCCAGGCTGCTGAACTCTGGGAATCTCAGACTGCATCTGCTGCCTTACTGCTGTTGGCAAATCAGCTGCAGCTCAGGCTCAAAACTGTAGAATCGTAGAGTGGCTTGGGTTGGAAGGGGCCGTAGAGACCACCAAGTTCCAAACCCCAGCTGTGGCCAGGCGCACCTTCCACTGGCCTGGGTTGCTCCGAGCCCGGTCCAACCTTCTGCATTGGAAATGACTTTTTATTGAGTGGATTCAAACCACAGCAAACCACACTTCCTCTGCTCTCCCTGCCACGGGCCTGCCAGTCAGAAGAGCCGAGCATTAAAACTGCCTTTAGAACGGTGGAAGGTGCAGGAGTTCCCCTTCTGGAGAAAACTGGCGTGCATTAAACCTGCAGCACTGGGCAGTGCATTTCTCCAGGCAATAGCCAAGGCAATGACGGAGCACACGGCCTCAGCTTCCCGGGGGCGCTTTGGCTGAAATGCTGGCGTGTTGGAGGGCCAGCAGAAGGAAAAGGGTTTGACAGCGATGTCTCCATCGACTGATCATCGGGACTTCAGTAGATGGCACTGTCATACTGTCACTTCATGGGCACAGGAAGGGATGATGTACAGATCACACTGTCACAGATTGTCTATGCTTTTCTCCAAGTAAACTACCCTTTTCTTTTTCCCCTCTGGGTGACATCTGATTGCATTTGATTTTTCAGAGTAATAATCCAACTATTTAAAATTTATATAATAGAACAGCTGACCACTGAGCAATTTGCTGACACATTTTCTATTAGGTGGTATGGAGCGGGACTAAACAACACATTTTTCCATTATAAATCCCTGGAAAAACAAAGTGTCTATCACCTCTGATTATTTTTTTTTTAAGTGTGTGTATTATTTTTTAAAATAGTTACATAATTCTATTTTCAGCTGTGAAGTGTTCTGATTTCTGTTACATGGATTCTTTTTTCTCCTCTCAGTCTTCTTTATAGACATAGAACTTTCTGGAGTGGCTCTGGGAGGGGACATCTCCACTCCAGATTTTGAAAGTAATGCCCTTGAAAAATCCTATTTAATCTTTCTATGCATCTGGTCCAGCACTTAATTTTTTATGTGTGTTTCCCAAGTAGGTGATATTAACACTGCCTTAATCTGACTTGACACTTGCCAAATTTATAATCTATCAAATAATTGTAGCCCTCAGAGCAACCACAATCCCTTAGGGAAAAGCAGCGTTAGCTAGTCCTGACTCAAGCTTATATTCTTGTCAGATTTCTCCTGTAGTTATTGTATTTATTTTCTTTTCTGCTAAATTGTATGAGAACCCTGGCACATCACCCAGAAATTCTGTCCAGCACCTGGATTGTATAGTCAACCACAGGAAATCTCATGGAGGGGCAACAGACTTTTGTTCTGTTGGGATCACCATCATTTTGGTAGTCAGATTTAGACTAATTTCCTGTGACTTGATGTCTGCCGTGCTGGGGCTTTTGTCTAAAAATCTGTCAACCATGATGATTTTCCTTGGTATTCAAAAGATTGCCCATTTCTCCCTATTAACATGTGACTTGGCTGAGAATTTGGAGCAATTTCCTAACAAAGCAATGTGTGGACTTTCACGACTAAAAACAAAGAGGCGCCAATTAAAATTAACTCTTTGTTTTCCCATGTATGAAAAAAAAAATGGGTACAGCCACATTCTCAGTATCAGCTAGAAGGATGCTGCATCTGTAGTAAAGCTATCACCACCAGAGATGCCATCTGTATGCTGGGTGACAGATCCACTAGCTTTTCTAGGAAATCTGTGAAATCTGGGTCAACAATCTGCAAATCACAAATTGCTCCCTTCCTCTAACATCACCCTTGCGGACACTTTGAATACCTGCAAAGCTATAGTAACTGTGATATGGCTTTCCAGTACAAGGCTGATGATCAGCAAAATGATTACTACTGCTGCTTCCCTTCATCCTTTTTCTTTCTTTTTTTTTTTTTTGTGTGTGTGTGTGTTTTAATTTGCTTTGACATCAAGCCTGAACTTTAAGAAATATGTAAAAAATCAGAGAGTTTAAATGGAGTATCTGTGATGCAGAATAGTCAGATGTTTTCTACAACATCCTAGAGCAAGAACGGTGATGTCAAATGACCTAAAGAAAAGATCAGGAGCTCAGAAACTTGTATCTTTGGTTTAATAATTTAAATTGGTGTACTGCGAGATACTGCCTCACCACAGCTTTTGCTTCATTGTTAGTTGATAGTATAATTACAGAATTTAAAACGCCTTAAGAGTGGATTTTCATTTTAGCAAGTATTGTTGTTGTTTTAGGCCTCAAGAAGATCCTAAGAAGAACTTATAAAATAATAAACTAAGCCCCTTTGCAATTCTGTAGGTCTTTGCCGCCAGACCCTTCAGGAATACCCGTTCCGAGCTCCCATCAGCCAGGAGCGCTGCTCCCGGCCGGTTCCCAGCGGAGCCCGGGCCGCGCCGCAGAGCCCCCCCGATTCCAGAGCCCGCAGCTCCCGCCGGTGCCCGATCGCGCACAGATCACGCGGGGCCCCCGAGCCGCGGCCCATCCCGGAGCTGCCCCTCGGAACACAAAACCAGCTTTCAGGGGAAAGCCGCAGGCTCCGGCTTTTCCCACGGCGGGAATCACGAGTGCCTGCGCCGGCGTCGCGGCCCGGCGGCCGGGGGAGGAGGCAGCGGGGAGGGGGCCGGGGGCGGCAGGCAGCCCTTGGCACTGCTGACGTGCGGCCGGGGACGGGCTCAGCCCGCAGGGAGCGCGGGCTGCCACAGGGACTGGCGGGGCTGCGGCTGCAGCAGCCAGCGCCGCTCCTGCGGCAGCCTCCTCCCTCCCTCCCTCTCTTCCTCCGTCCCTCCTCCGCCTCCACCCCCGCCGGCACGGCCCCGGCTCTCTCCTTTGCACCCCCGGCGCTCGGCGGAGGGAGGGGATGGCGGGGGTCGCTGCCCGGCTGCTCGGGGCGCTGTGCCTCGCCGCCTGCCTGCCCCCGGCGCTCGGGAGGGACGCCGGAGCACAGTGGACCCTGGAGAAGGTGGGTCGCGTTTGCCTTCCCCAGGCGCTTCTTGCCTCTCCCTTGGTGCGGGGGGCAGCGCCTTCCCGGCGGGGAGGGATCAGCGGCTGGGCTGGGGGACAGCCTCATCCCTCCTGCCCTGGCCGCCGACGCGAATTCGGGCTGGGGTCACCCTTGGCGCGGTCCCGCAGGTGAGGATGGGTGGCATGGCTTCCCTCTTAGCCCGAGCTCGGTGGCTGCGGAGAACAAATCTTCTTCACACGTTTGTCTTTGTCGTCTCGCACCGCCTGGGACCGGGCAGCAAGAGCGATAAGCTTTGTCAAGGGGCAGTTAGAGACTTTAAGGAGAAACCTAAACAGGACAAGACGGATCAAAATCTGAAAGTATATTCCTTATAACATTCTACCGTACTCCAGCTTTCATTGCAATTACGGGGAGTCAGAGGACAGTGACTTAGTTTGAGAAGACATATAGCTCTTCCAGCAGTGATGCACGTATATCTAGGAAAAACAAGTAGGCATGGTGCTGATAGCCAGTACGGAATTGTTTTGAAAAGATATCATGCTCTAACATGTTGTAGATCCATACTATATTGTGTCTAATTTAAAGTGGTGTGTGAACTACTGAAAAGAGGAGTCTCAAGATAAGATTTAATTTAAGAGTGGTAAGCCCTAAACCACAGACTTCTCTATACAGCAGCTCTTAGTGGTTCATTATGAAATATTAACATAGTTTTCTTCATAAAGAACTAAGCCACGTGAAACATAGGAGAGCATAAAACTGCACACGTTCAACTAAACATTTCAGGAATTTCCAAATGGAAAATATACTTCTAGGGCCCTTACCCAAGTGTTTGTAGAAGAGCTGAACCCAAAGTTCAGCAAGAAGTAACTGAATTCCACTAATCCAGTGCACCATTCTCTTCACCAATAGATCAGGCTCCAGGACAAACTGGTAAAACGAAGCTTCCTTCACACCTCTCTACACACTTCCCCTTAGTCATTCCCTTTCTCCTTAATTTTATTCACCCCTCATTCAAGGAAATGTTTGCTTGTTTGTTTGTTTGTTAATGAGATACTCTGTCATTCAGTTCTATTGATTGCATCTTACAATACATACATATGTATATATGTCTAGCCCAGTATATAATGTATATATAGCTTGTGTATAGACTATATATCTGTAACATAATACATCTGTATTACACACAATATGTGTGTGTGTACATATATAGTATATACATAAGAGCGTGTGGGGCTCAATCTTTAGTCCCACTGGTCAGTGAATAGCCATGTAGCCCAGTGCTCCTTCTTTCGGCCCCCTTGGGCCCCAGCACTTCACTCCTTAGTTCATTCCATTCTGAGCAGTCAATCTCCTCGCCAGTGCTGTCAGTAGTGTCATCCAGCCACAGAACCATTGCATCTGAACTCCTCTGCCTGGGCACAAACTAAGCAAGAACAACTTCCTCTTTCTCATCAATTTATTGTCCTTCAACAACTTTTGTTCTTTCTCCCTGGAGGGATGTGTGAGCCAGAAATTCTAAGTCCTACAGGTAAGCCTGAGCTACTTGTAGAACTTGAAGTCTTGCAGTTTTATACAGCTTAGTACAACAGGCTTAGTGACAACCCTGTCATGAATGCATTGTTCTGCCTCCCTGGTGTGGCAAAACAGGGATTGACCAACACTGTAAAGAATGACTCACTTACAAATCTTACTTTGCTTCTCTTTTATTTCATAACCACTTTTGTAATTCCTCTCACTTCCCAAATCTGAAGATATGTCCACTATTAGAAGTGGAAATCGATTCCTCTCTTGAAGTATTTTCATGCACTTTTACTTTAATAATGTTTCTTTGCAAAGAGATTCAGTGACCACAGTTACCAGGCATGTTCTTCACTTGTTCAACTGCAGACATATTTTCTGAACTTCCTTAATTAAATTGTCCTCCTACACTCTTCTGAAGTACATAGCTTTAGCTTTTCTCTCTCCCTTTACAGCCTGCTCCTCCTAAACCGAACAGCTCCCTGGTAACATTTTCTCTTGTCTGTGTCTCTTCTACACTGGTCTAAGTTTCACCATATTAATCTTCTAGTATTTTAAAAGACTGTTTTGCAACTTCCACAATGCAATTTCCAAACTTTCAGAAGTTCATCTTTATATCAGATGAAATGCATTTTTTTCTTTAATCTATGTCTAAATTTGCTAGCATTAAAAATGTTAACTGCCCATCCTAAATTTTGGTGTCCTTACAGTCTTAAAATTCAGCTTTAAACACTGTATTAAAATAGGCACAATAAGATTCAGCGTCTTTGTGTCACCCCTCTGCTTAATTTCACTGGTAAACTTAAGGAGAATTAGAGGAAAGGTTCACATGGAGATAAACAGCTAGGAAACAAGAGAAGCATGGAAGTAAATGTTGACAGTGAAGTCTAGAAAATACTTGTGCTCGTACTTGCTTGTACAAACACAAACGAAGTAGAAAAGAAGTCAAATAGTGAGGCAAACCCCATTTTTAAAACAATATTCATCACGTAGAGTAATAAGATAACAGGTCATAAGATACCTGACTCTCGAGGTCAGTTCACATTCTAACCAGGTAACGGGTTTTAGGTGTCATTTCAGACACATGTGAAATGACACACGAGTAGAAAAGGAGGGTGAATTATTTTTTGTTAACACATACAATGATAGGGTTAGACTACAGATATTTATGAAGATGTCAGTTTGATGCAGGAGCAGCCCAAAACCAAGTTAGCTGTTAAACAGGTTGAAGAAAGAAAAAGAATAATATAGAAAATACCATTGTCCTACAGTATAAACGATGGTGTGCTCATGTTCCAGTTTCTCTCCTTTTGCTCATCTCAGAAAGGATGACATAGACAAGGTACACTTGAAGGACAGCGAGTCTGATCAGTCACGTAAGGCAGTTCCAATCAAAGAACAAATAAACAGAGCAGTATTTTTCATTAGGAGAAAGACAGGAGTAGAGGGAAGACCCTGTGGTATAAATGAGGAGTGGATATCATAGTGCCTGAAATAGGAATCTATAAAAACAGTAGTGGCCCAGGAAGTTTCTGAGAAGACAATTGCTAGAGATTGCACAGGTTCAAATCTGATGTATAAAGGGGCATTTGAGATGTCCTTGGGAATCCCACCTGGCATTCAGCTACCACTGCAGAGCACTACAGGGCTCTTGCACATCAAAGATGGGCATTTGCCAGCTACACAAGGATGTCTCAAGCACTACTGGGTCATCTGATACAGCCCCAAAGGCCTGCGCTTGGGCAACAGAAAGGAAGTCACTCGGGAGGTGGCTCACCTACCAGTGGTTGTCACAGGCGACAAGCTGTCGGGTCTGAGGTTAACCCATGTGTCCCCAAGTTGACAAATGCCCCAGCTAGCCCCAAATGAGCCACAGCATTCTGTGCAGTCACACTCATACTGCCACCATGGGCAGAGGCCACAGTGACACAGTTCACTCCCTCTGGGAACGAGTTACCTCAGGCATTTCTTTGCAGTACTGCATCTTAAAACATAGAGCACAAAGCTAAATATTATTACTACTAGAAACAAAGCTTCTGGTGTTTGTCTCAATAGAAACCTCAGTTGAAGGTGGCGTGGTTGTAGACATGACATGTAGAATTAAGATATTAGGAAACAGAGAACCCATTCATAGGTTGAGGTTTTACAGCTAGCTGGTAGGTAAAACTTTCTCCCATACTTTTAATACTAGTATATTTTGCATGGAAATGAAAGATAGAGAAGCTAATAATTTCTGAGTGAAAAAGGTTTCTTTAATTATTTTTTGTTGGGAGTAAATCAAAGTAGCAAACTACACCACTTTTATTGTAATTCTGAAGAAAACTATGGTTAAAAGGGTCTAATAATAGTTATAGTAGTCTTTCTTCTCCCTACCTTCTACAGTATTCTCACCAACCAAGAATTTTAGGTTCTGATGCTATTCAAAAAGTTGTGGCCAACACAGATGTTTCTGAAATGTGGGAGAATGATTTGCGCCCTATCCTGATAGAAAGATACCCGGGATCACCAGGAAACTACCTTGTGCGACAGGTAAGACAACACTCCCTGAAAAGCTCTAAGAACATCTTTATTTCATATTATTATTATTTATATTCTGGCAACGCCTTTGGTGACTCCCACTAGAGAGACAGTCCCACTGAAGTGACAGTCACATTCCTTTCATTCAGTAGGATGAACTCTATCATTGTTCAGGTCTAGACTGCATAGTGCCTACATGGCACAGCTTGCACATTAGCTGACATTATTTTCCAGGGCTGCATAGCATGATTAAAAAGAAATATTTTCTTTAAAAATCGTGTTTTAAATTAAAAAGCTTGCCCCAGGTTTGGTGCCCAAAGTACAACACAATGGTTGTCCTCTCCCTCACTTGAGCAGGTTTTTGGTCACTGGTTAAAACCCAAGACCATGCATGGGATGAAATAAATGATACCCCCGCCACTTTTTCTGGAGAGGCCCTGTCCTGTGCTGTTACAGTGCCCTGGAGTACTGCTTCCGATGGGTGTATCAACACAAACGGGGGTCACAGGGGCCCGAAGGGGCAGGCAGATGAAAAGGTCAGCATGACAAAGTGCAGCCCTGGTCCACGAACCCCGCCAGCTCTGCTGGCCCAGGCACAGCAGTGTCCTAGTGCTGGGCTAACAAACCCAGACTGCAGCTGGCCCCAAGGCAGTAAAGGCTCCAGCACATTGTCTTTGAGCCACAAGGAATTACCACACAACTGGGTTGCTGCCCGGTCGGCACCTCTGCTCTGCACTCACAGCGTGGGCATCTTCAGGACGCTGTCCATGCTGGCTCTGGATTCCATTAGCCGAGCAGGAGACAGACAATGGTACAGCTCCATTTACTAGAAGACATTCACATCATCTCAGTAGCCTTCGTCTACCCTTCAGGCAGTGACTCAACAGCTTTAAGACAGCCCTAACTACAATAAATTTATTTGCCACTCTGAAAGTTGTACAGTGGAAAAATGCAGCCTTTTCATGCTTTGTGCATGTGTGTGCGCACGTCTCTATAGATTTAGTTTTGTGGTTTCTTTAGTGGTTACCTGGAAGGCAGCCAAAGGAAAGGGGGGAAAGGAAGAAAAACAAAGAAACAGCTGAGCCTAGGCTAGAAGACTGCAGATCATGTTCAAAATAGGATCATCCTGTTACAAGGTAACAGCATGTATTAAATTAGACCCCCCACACCAAAGGGAAAAAAGAAGAGTCCTCTATTGTCAAAACACAATAACAGAGTTTGAAATGGATGACACTTCTTTGTTGAGACACAAAAAGCATCAGACTCCTTGAAGGGAAAAGGCTACTGGGAATTCCATCCAGGCTTATATAGTCCCCTTAATCCTTGACAGACATCCTTTACTCTGCCTACTGATAGCTGATAGATCACACAATGTTGTAAAAGCTTTCAGAGGGTGACCACAAACAAAATCGGAAGTTTTTTCTAGCACTAAAATCTATGGCAATATTCCTACTGACTTCACTAAGAACAGAACAAGTCTTCAAAGTCTATTTTCCCCTCAGAGGCTTTCCCTAATGTTTACTTAAGGAGAGAGGAATCTGCCTTGAGGAAGCACTCTAGGGACCCATAAAAATAAGTTGCTCAATAGAGAAACAGAGATGTCCCTCTAGTATGAGTTAGCCAGAACTCTGGCTGAAGTATAGCTGGGGCTGTTAGTGGTATTGTCTTTAGGCAGGAAGATAACTAAAGAGAATGATTTCTTTTATAGATTGTCTTAATTCTTATCTTTACTTTAAGTGAGCTACACTCACAGAATTTCATTTTTAAAACACTGTTCTGAAATGTTTAATTCTTTCTTTAATTTAAAGGAGTCTACCTACCTCTTATGGCCTTGTAAATAATTTATGTCACTCGAAAGGCAGATTTCTCACAGAAGCTAAAAAGCCCAACCACCTCACACTAACAAATGAAACCAAACACCTTTTTTTTTTTTTTTCCCTTTTACTGCTGTGGCATCTCTGTGAGGTAATTGTCTAAACAGCTACAACAAGGTCCCTGCAGCCAATTCTGACTTTACATTTAAGGGCACATCTGAGTTAAGATTTGAAGTAGTTAACATTAAATCTGCTCTAGTTATACCTGGAAAAGACACTGGCCTGAAAACTTCAGAGATCAAGATCTTAATGTGTCATAATAATTGGTAATCATTCCAAACACCTTCACAGTCCAAAGACAAGGGTCAGAAGGAAGAAATAAAAAGCAACCGAGTCAGTCAAAGGCTCAGGTAGCATAGTTATACAGTGAAATTACATATTTTGCTATGAAGTTTATCCTTTAAAATACAATGAACTTACAGAAATAAAACCTGCTGTTAATTAGCTAATTAAAATTTGTCTGCAACATCCTTCTGAAACACGAAATATTAATCTGTTTTTTATAATTGCAGCATATCAAGCACCGTCTTCAAACATTAAAGGCTGGTTGGGAAATTGAAGAAGATACATTTCAGAGATACACACCATATGGATATAAAACATTTTCAAATATTATCAGCACTCTCGACCCCTCTGCAAAACGCCATCTAGTACTTGCTTGCCACTATGACTCAAAATTCTTTGGACAACAATGGCAGGACAGAGTGTTTGTAGGAGCAACTGATTCAGCTGTGCCTTGTGCTATGATACTGGAGCTGGCACGTGCCCTGGATAACAAACTTCAGTTAATCAAGGTAGTTTTCTTGTTTCATTTTCATTTGCTTTTCCAACAGCAACAGGCCTCAGGGCATTTCCACATTCTTTTCCATAGCCTGCGTGCTGAGTTCTCTGATTGCTGTGCCTGTAATAAATCTCCCACTGACTCCAAGAACAAACAGAGATGAGTATCTACTACTCTATAAAGTACATTATCATATTAAAATTTCTTATAAAAAGGGTGGATATCTAAAAGTTATCTATATAAACATAAACTATAAAAAAAATTATATCTGAATAATAGATGTTTCATAGATTTGGAAAGATATAATGCTACTTTCTATCTAAAAGGCACAGAACCCTACCCAGAAGTTCTTATCATCTCCAGTAACATCTAGGGTCATTGACAAAGTTTTGTTGCATTCTGAATCCTGCAGAAATCTCTCAGTTGTATTCTGCTTTGGGACACAGATGAACTAATTGTTGTGCAGAAGAGTCACACTCAGGTCCCCTCATCCAATAAGGATTTCAAGTTTTGTTTCTTATCTTTTTTTACCAACTTGAACAGTTTATTTATGAAAGAAGTATAACATTATCAGCCTGTGTTACCTATGCTATGAAAATCTTCTTCAAAGGGCTGCAATTGCTAGGCACAAAAATCTGTTGAGCCTACAAACTCTTAAAGCTTGTAGGATTACAAATCTGTAGGATTACGGATTCACGAGTGCCATCTACTGGTTCAGTATTCACTATTTACAGAAAACTAATTCTCACACAGAGCTTTCACAGGAAAAGGTCTCTCAAAGGTGAGAGACACTCTACAAAGTGTCAGGGGTACACTTAGCTCAGGTAGTAAGAATACTTGTCAACAGTAGTTTCCAGAAACTGATTTGGTGGGTTCTGACGTGAATATTCAAGAATGAGAAGATTAAGAATATGCCAGTATCTTTAATCACAAAACAAAACACTCCTGTAATACATATGCTTTCATTCAGAAGCTTCATTTATGATAGATTTCCCTGGTGATTATTTATGAAACAACCTGCCCACTGACTTTAAAGACTGGCATTTTTCACTACTAATACATCATTTTACAACGAAAATTGTTTTATCATTTAAGATGACAGCATTCGACAAAAAGGCAATGAATTACTTTGCACCCGCCAACATTTGTACAGTCCATTAACAAAATATACTTTGGGATCCATCTGCTTAATACATTAGCTATGATGTTTTTGTTTTGCTTATGGTAACACAACAGACTTTGTTATGTTTTCAGCCAAATCCATTTATACTTTCACTTGAAGCTGTGATTTTTATCTTGATGTTTCTCCAGTTATATAGAGTAAGTTAAAAATTAATGGGTAAAGACATCTTTCTACATTATTAAAATGTTTTAAGTACTAATAGTAATAATCACACAAATACTACTTTCTAAAACTCAAATGGCATTGATACAGTTCCTCCAGAATGTAATGCAAAATGACTGCTGTCCACAGAGTTCTGTCATGTGCAAAGGACAAAGGGCAGCAAACCAGTGCCATTAGAGAAATCGATACACCACTGGGAGCACAATCAATACCATCTTGCCTGCGTGAGCGACATTTTATACAAGTTTTCCACTACTGTTTATATTGGATCAGCTCCAGCTGCTTGGGAGTTGTAGCCCATACAGGACATGACTGCTGCCAGTGACCCCACCTTTTTAACCACATCATGCAATTTCACTTGAAGTAGTGTTAATTCATAGAGGGGTTAAAATATTTATAGCAACTGTCAAGACCACAGTTCCCAAAACTGTTCATTTAGTGGAACCAGCCTGGGATTTGCCATGCTGTAGATTATTAGGAAATGCTGACAGTTCAAACAAGGCTTCAGATAGTAGACTCCTTCTTCGCTGGGAAGAAATTTCATACAAATGTCTTTTTTGTGATATATTCTTAGGTTTTAAGTGCTGTTATATTTTTGGTTGTTGAAAGGGAAAGACGTACCTACCCACTCTCTTTGCTTTGGTTTAGGGTAAAGTTGTCTCAGTGATTTCAAGTTCCCCTGAATGAAAAGAAAGGTCTTAAAGAACCACCACCTTGACAAATACATAATTCACCTCCACCAATGCACAGCTGTAGCAATTATATTAATCCTTGTGGTGCAATCAAATAATAACATTAGCACTCCCGTCAGGTGTTGTTACTGACATGTCTCCTCATTATTTGAGATAATGTTGCTACTACCTGGTTTTGTACATCTGTCTCTACACAGCTCACATCTTCCAAAGTCAGAAATGAAACTTTTATCAGAAGAAATGAAAATTATACAAGACTGGAGAATGTGTCACTGTGTTAGATAAATAACAATTACCTTGACTGATCACTACCACTATTACACTGTAATAACAGCCAAATGAAGGTTTGCATAAGGAACCTTGAAAATACACCCTTATTCATGTTACCTATATGACTACAGTATTTGTCCTTTATTTAATGTTCTGGCCAGAATCAGTTATTTTACTTGTAACTTCTCCCACAGGCCAGTGCGGCATCAAGACCAGACCTTTCACTTCAGCTCATTTTTTTTGATGGTGAAGAAGCCTTTGTCCGGTGGTCCCCTTCTGATTCCCTCTATGGATCTCAACACTTAGCTCAGAAAATGGTATCTACTCCACACCCACCTGGTTCAACAACCACAAACCAGCTGCAGGGCATAGTAAGTGGCTTCCACCTCCTTAATGAACAATAGTAAATGGCATTTAAAAAAATATTTACTTAGTAGGCAACTGGCCAAATTCCTAAGAAACCACGACCCCACTAAAGTTAAAGGAAGAGGCAGGCTTCTGGAAATATTATGAAATATGATAGAGAATTGGCAAGTGCTTTTCAGGTGATTAGACCTGCAGCATGCAAGTATGAGGAGGAGTCATAGAAAAATCAAATTACACAAATTTACTAGAATATAAACCAGGATACCCACCTTCTTCAGGAAAAGATAATTCAAAGTGATAAGGAAAGAGCACAAATAGTATTGGCCTATGAACAAATGTCCCCTAGCTCAGTACTAAGCTACAGCAACCTCTGTTTTCCTTTGGTACCTACTAACATTCTGGTTGTCTGTTCCCTTCTACTTTCCCTGTTTACTGCTGAGGCACTTCTCTTCTGTCACTGCTTCTTGTGACTCATAAAATGTCTTTCCCTTGACAGACTTCGTTGTTCTCAGGGGAAGAAGCAATTTCCTCTTCTTTCTCCCCACCTACCGTAGTTTTTCTTTTAAAGAGATATAACACACAAATTGCAAACTAAGCTTTGCAGCCTGCTTCAGCTTGAGGAACAGGGAAATAGCCTATCTTTCCCCTCCTTGGAAAGAGAGCAAAATGTATCAGAGTGGAATCAGGTTCTGCTAGTGAATTCTTCTCAGGCACCATGGTAGAAAAGCCAGATCTTTGGCCAGAGCTAGCAAAGACCTGCTCATGACCTATACAGGAAACCAAGATGTTTCATTGCTGCTGCTGGTGTTGTAGGAAAGTGTTCTGTACTAAAGATTCTTTCTTCTGTAGGACCTGTTCGTACTACTGGATTTAATAGGTGCACCAAACCCAGTCTTCCCCAATTATTTTCCAAACACTATTCGATGGTTTCAGAGGCTGCAGGCAATTGGTAAGCAGAAGGATATGGGCTTTGAATGAATTTCAAAACCTAGTGAGTAGTTTCTGAATGTATTCAGTCCTGTAAATCAGATTTTTAGATTAACTGTCTGGTTTACAGTAATCATGTTTGATAATGTAAATGTGAAATTTGGTTCATCTTAAACCTATATGAAGATTTTGATATTTAATTAATAAAACAACTGAGGAAGACTCTCAGACATTTGGAAGCAATAAAACAGATTCTATTACTGATTGTCACTCTGGAACTCTTGGCAACTGCTTCACTTCTGTTTTAGTTCTCAATTCTGTAGAATGATGGTAATAGCACCAATCTTGAGGTCTTCCAAGTATTAAACAAATGCAAAAGACAGTCACCACTGCCTTTTTCTTCTTCGATGGAAAAAGCTTCCATGTGAGAGAAAAAATAATTCAAATGTGCTAACATGCCTCATTGTCCAAAAATTGTAATAATCACTTTCATTGTACATTACAGAGCAAGAGCTACACAACATGAATCTGCTGAAGAATCACCCTGTTCCAAGTCAGTATTTCCGTAGTACTTTACATCGAGGCTTGGTTGAAGATGATCACGTTCCATTTTTATTAAGAGGTACCAGAAGTTCTTCTATTTTGAAGTACATGTTCAGTAAGAAATGCATCATTTAGTGAATGAGGAAGTGCATATGCTCCTGTTTTTCAAGCTTGCCCCAGCTTAAGGCTTCTGAATCCAACTTTACAGCTTTGAAAAGCATACCTGAACAAAAGCTGCAATAAAACATACCTATCATCATTTTGCTGGAGCTTTAATGGTACAGAGAGAATGGAAATTTCTGTCTGCAGTAGTGTCCTACAAAGTTAAGTGACCCTGCTCCACTAAGCCACGCACCTTCAAAACTAAGGTGGGCCAAATAAGGGTACATGAAGTGAACTCTTCTGACTGAAGTTTTCTACAGTACAGCAAGGACTACGAGTCATATTGCTAGAGAAGGGTTAACCAGAAAGAAATGCAACACTAGTTCAATGAAGAGGGTGTTTCCCTAGGAAAGGAGGGAGGTATCTTCATATCCAGCCCATAATTTTACCACTGCTTATGGTCTGTTAACTACTGAGTAATGCAGGATGTGCACACAGCTCTGGAAGCAGGCACAAGCTGCACCTCTCCACTTCTAAGCAAGCACTCTCTTCACTGAGCTCTGCTTACTGTGTCCTGCTCAAGGGCCCTTCAACTCCTCAAGTCTTTCATTTTTCACACCAAGGCAGGGCCCAGGTCCAACAAATCCAACACAGCCATCATTTGCATGTCCAAGGATATAAAAATCCTACACAGGAGAAGCTGATAGGGGAAAACAATGATTACACCTCCAAACCTTTTCTGATCACGTAACACCTAATGAAAAAAATGGATTCCTTAGTGGTATGCAGCTGAAAAATCAGAAAGAAAAAGCAGTAAAACAGGAAAGAGGCTGAGAAAAAAAAATGCTCCTCCCCAAAAGCAATCAGGAGGCAGAAGACTGATTCAATTCCTCTTTTACCCCAAAGTTACAGGACATATAGCTGGCTGGATTTGCATATATACATATGTATGCACACACATATATATATATATATGCAGTGATACAGTCCTTTCAAGTGGAAGTTCCTTTATCTGAGGGTAACACTAGCTGTACTTTACAGAGTAAAAATAAGACACTGTATTTTACCATTTATGTAGAGAACTAAAAAAATGCTTCAAGAATGTTCAGTCTTAACACTTTCACAAAAACATGGTAATAATTTTTCAGTTTGAGGCGCTGCAGTGATTTCTCTGTCCTTCTCTAGCTCCTAAACACAAAATGCAAAGAATCTCAAAAAAAACCCCCAACAACAACTAGCTACAGATTACTTAAAAAAAAAAAGGAAAAAAAAAAAGAGGGAAAAGTATTCGAAGGAAAGGAAGGTGGCAACGTTACACAACACACTCGTTAATGATGGGATGCAGTCACAAGCATCAAAACAAGAGAAGGTAAAAGGAAGCTACAGTGACACACTCTATAAAGCAGGCTCATTGAGTAGTTACCTGACTCTATTGCTAAATGGTGATGTATCAGTTGGCTTAACAGAACTTCTCCAATATTTCTTCTCCAAATTTCACTTTCCTTCTTATAGGGGTTCCAGTCCTGCATCTGATTCCATCCCCTTTTCCTGCAGTGTGGCATACCATGGAGGACACAGAAGAAAACCTTGACAAAGCCACTATCGACAATCTCAACAAAATCCTGCAAGTGTTTGTACTGGAATATCTCAACCTGTGACAGACAAAACACCAACAAATTGTACTCCATTCACAGTAATGTTTGCCCACCTTCACATTTTCTATTTAATTGCATTGGAGAGTACCAAGGTGAAGAGAAATACGATAGCTCTTGCTAGACTGATTACTGATCCAGCTGTTCCTGGCCCAATGGTCCAGGCAGCCAAATAAAATACCATTAAATAAGAACTAGTTCAGCCTGAAAAGAATTTGATCTTTCTATGTCTTATGTCTGAATAAAAAAAAAGCCCCAGAATTTTTCCAGATTGTTATCATTGTTTTTTGTCACATATTATGATCCCAGGAGGGAATGCCTCACGACTTAATTGTATGATACAGTTTTTACAAGGTGCGACCAACCTTTGTAGTGTTCAGCTATGGAAATTTATGCCATGTTATCAAAATAGGCAAAAATCACTCTATACCAGACTTCTACTTAGGTTTGAAATAAACCACCTCATGCTGATATGAGTTGCTAGAACTCCTGACACACATACATGGTTTTTAATCCTCTCTGGTCCCTTTTCTCCTTCCCCTACAAAGGCGGCTGCAAGGGTTCTTCTCTGCAGACCACTGACCACCAGAAAACAGAGCAATAACCCAAATTCAGTTTTGTCCCTGTCGTTTGTTGGATACTCTTTGATGGAGAAGGGCGGTGGGGGGTGATGCTAACAGGAAGGTATGTGGGGGTTTCCCTGTGCTCTGGCTGCAACACAGCAGATACAAACAGAAGATCAGGTGGTGTGTGGGAGCAATGCCCCAGTACACACCACTCAGTCACATGAGAATCATTCGCAATTTGACCCAAAAAACCTCCAAAACACCACCCACCTGCTGTTTTTGATACAGACTACAACAGAAATAATCATATAAGGAAAGTGATCACTTTAGAAACTACAGTTTATCTAAATACAACTTTAAAGGCAAAGTGCTATCAAAAATAAAATGTTACTAAAAGCAAGACAACAGTTTAGGCACCAAAAAGGTACCAATTTAACAACCCTGTGCTTTTACATTCCTTACTGGAATTATTCAATAGATTTAGTGTAACACTGGCAAAAAGAAAGTCTGGAATGAGATCAATGAAAGCCAGAAGAACAACATTCAAAAGCTACTGACAGAATTATGGTTTCCACTGGTGAGAGAAGGATGAGAGCATTTTAATAAAAAAAATAAAATTTCAAACTGGTAGAAGAAGAACTGAGAGAAAAAAAGTCAGTATTCTACTGCTCCAAACTTCTTCCCTACAAAGTTCTACCCTGAGGAAAGAGATTTTAAAAAGGAGGTAAGCCAGGGAGTTGTAGGCATGTCAGATTTGGCCTGTATTTTACCATTTTCCTAAAGCAAACATTTTAGAGCCTAAGACAATATTTACATCCATACTATAAAGTTGTAACAAATATGTATTTACAGCAATGAAAATTTGTAGAATTTTACTATTACAGGATAGCCTGAAAATTAAATTCTATCTGATTTTGGTAGCTCAAGATGAAACAAAAGCATTTTGTGTTTCCCTATCACTTTAACATTGGTAAGAAACATTTGTCTTACTTGCAACTTCTGAAATAGAATACAATGAAAATTCTAAAAAATTAGACAGATTTTCAAGTATTACTGTACATCTGTGTAAATATATCAAAGCTGCAACCATATTCTCCTCTACTTCAGCCCATGAGAAAATAGTCTAAAAAACTACATTAAATCTTCTGAAGTCTGAATACTTCGAGCAGTATAAGGCATCTTCCCCACCCTCCTAAGTGGCAAAGAAAGGTAACAGAATGGCTAAATACAGAAATATTAAACATTAATTCGGGTGGCTGATTTGTTTTGGTGAACCCTTGTAGCACTTCATACTTTGCAGGACCTCTGAAAAACGCAGTACACATTTGCAGTGTGGACTGCTACTCTGCCTCTTCGAGAATTTGAAAGCTAACTTAAAACACGCTTCATGGTGAAATGTTGGATCAGAAGGTTGTTATAACTGGGAGAAGCCTGGTTTTTTGTAAATCTCTATTAAGACTTAGTTGAAACCATAATTTAACCATGTAGTACACCAAATCATGTCAATTTTGTCACTAACATTTTACTGTCTGAGCATGCAGCTCTCATGTTATGTTTGCTCAGTCCAAGGAAATGAGATACAGATTGCTGTTATATGATTCAATATGTTCTATGATTTTTTCTTCCCCCTTGGGTTTTGGGTTTGGAGGTTTTTTTGGTACAGGAAAAGAAGGCAGTCTCCTAACTGGATGCAAGCCCTGGAAAGGTTTACTCAAAGAGGGAAGGGTCATCATCTTAACAATTTATATAATCCATCATTCATTTAAAAAATAATTGCTGGAAGGAAAACTTACATCAAGCCAGTAACCATGTGAATCCAATAATCTAAGCTCTCAAAAGCACAAGAAGTACTCAGTAAAGCAGACATGGTACAAGGTGGGTTCTCATTGCTACTAAGGCAGGGGAGAACAGACAGGTAGGACAAAGTCAAAGCTATCTGATAAAATGCCCAGAAAACAGAAAATACAAGTGAAGAGACCAGGACTGGTATCTCTTCTACTCTCAGTTTCAACACTGAATATGACTAAATACCAGATCCATAGGATCCATAGGATCTGGCCTAGCACAGGACAGATAATGACTTCAGAATTCAGAGAGAAGCTTTATGTTGGAGAACCTATGCCCAGGTAGTTTCTCCTTCCCTGCTGGATGGTGGCAGCAAGGGTTAGAAATCAACAGAGGACTTCAGCTAATCTAATCAGCAGAATTGCTGCACAGGTTCTCTCCTTGAAATGGACTTGTCACATCTCAGTCAGGGGGAAGGGAATAAAAATCAATTTACCACCCACAAGAGGCTGTCACTGGCTTTGCGTGCCAAAGGTGTCTGTGGTTACCACCTGGGTAAAGGGAATGCAGAACAGAATGAACTCAAAGAGCCATCACTCAACATGTAAAGCTGATTAAAACCCCCTATTATGGTAGTTATTTGTTCTGTAATAGGTGCTGTGGCTCCTTCTGTATCAGAACAAGGCAGTTTCTCCTCAAAAGAACCTGAAGCCAAATAATGGTACATGCCCCTCAAACTCCCTAAGGCTGGACGCATTTACCTACAAGTGATGTGATCCTGTGCAATCACAGCTGGAACAACTTAAGGGAGTAACAATGCCAAATCCTCTGGCAGACAGAAATGACAGTGAGCACCAGTCCTCTTTTCTCTCTAGCTGGGACAGCATTCCTAGCATAAGGAATGAAGATTATATAAATTAGCAATTCTTATTCACTACGTATCAAATAAACATTTAGATTGTGACCACTTAATAGCAAAACACAGTTAAGAAAAGACAAAATGCATAAAAACCAGTTTCTGTAGAATTATTCCAAGGACCCAGTCTACACTGGTAGTAGACCCAGCAGAACAGTTCTGAAGTTTGACATACCTGCTCATTGAGACTGAAGTACCACCCAAGAGCATCCCTTAAACAATATAGAGAAAGATAACTATAAAATCTTGTACACAAATTACCACTTTCTCCTTGTCATTTAAGAATTACACTGATTTTATTTTCCTCATATAAAAGGAGACATTTTACTCTGTGCTAATTTAACAAATATTCTTAATATATTCATAACAATAAAGCAGCTAAAAAGCTGATCTAATATCTAAAAGAATCTTTATCATCTGCACATATGATATATGTAAACAATCACTCAAAAAATATTTTTTTTAAAGTGATTATATTGCACTCAGAATTCTGGGATTCTCACCCTCCCTTCTCATTTTAAATCAAAGATCAGCTTCATTTTTTAATAAAATGGAGATTTAATTTTCTACTAAAAACAAGTAAGCATGCATTCAATATAATACAATGTATTGAAAGTATCAGAAAAAGGGCATGTGTTTGATTATGAAACTGGAGTAAGGAACAATTCTTAAACAGGCCACACAAGAGTAATATATTGTAAACATTCTGCTGGCTCTAAGGTGTTGCAGATGCTGTAGAAAGTGCAGTCTAGTTCAGCACCCAAGAGGTACAGAGAATCTGTTCAAGTGTTCTGTACTTCAGTGACTTTCCATGCAGCAATGGCACATGTAATAGACTCACAGAAAGACAGGATAATGAACCAGAGGTGGTTACTGAGTTAATACTGACCTCATAGAAACAGAGCCAATCGTTGTCTCTTCACTGTAATCTTTAAAAGAAAGTTTCCCAGGTCATTACATTTTCTAACAGAGCAGTGAAATTTTCACTCTCACTGCAAATGAAGTACAGAACTAGATTCCCTACTTGTAGCTTACATGGACAGTGTCCCAGTGGCAGTCTGGACACTACTCTCAGCCTAAAACATCCCCACAAGATACATCTCCATCACACAGAATGTCACCTTGCTTTTGCAAGAATGAGTACCTCCTCCAAGCACTGGCTCAAGAAACACGGGTCATGGAGGGGGGGAAAAACAAGAAAAAAAAGAGGAATGCAGTGTTCTTACGCAGGAAAAGAAATCCTCAGCCACACAGACCTTTAAAATTCAAATGAAGGCTGTTTTCTCCACTCAGATCTACATGAGAAAGATTTCTTTATGGAAGCCATTCTCTTCAGGTAACATAGTATCTTTGGAATCCCTGAGATACTACAGCTACATGTAACCACCTTGCAGAAATGGAGACACTGACAGCACACAGATGAACAAGGTGGAAGCCAATATACAGCACCCTGAGTTGCAAGTGAAACAACAGGAATGGGCAACCCATTCCTAGACGGCCAAAAGATGCAGAAGAATGTGCAGAGGAGCAATTGTAACATAGATACGGCACAGGGAAACAGAAAAAACCTGAAGTATTTCTAAAAGGCCTTTCCCAGTTGTCAGAGCAGAGAAGGAAAAGACAGCAATGAGAGGGAAGAGCTCTCTGAGAAAGGCCCTGGAGAAATATGGACACCTCGGTGGACAGTAGAACAGTAATGCAAAAGCAGAGACAAGTTAAGTGTTCTCATTCCAAGTGTGCGTCAAAGGTTAAGCACTCCAGCAGTGACTATGAACTGTCAGCAATCACTGACCTGTACTCTGGATATAAACCAGGAATATAAATAAATTACTTTTCCCCATGGAACTACAGAAAAATATAAAGAGGAAAATATAAAGTCACAATCAAATCACAGAATACTCTCCATAGTCGAAAATGAAATACTGGCTTCAGAAACAATAGTCATCTGTTCTGTATCCTAAATAGGGTTAATTGTAAAAAAGAGGTGCTTGTAAAATCTTAAGTTTTAAGTATTTTATTTCCCAGTATATTGCTAAATAATTTTGCAGTTAAACCAAAAAGTAAGAAATATCAGAGATGAGTATGGAATACTTACAACTAGAAAATGGTTGCTGAACCATCTGAATTTCTAAAAAAGCATCAATAAAAATGTAAAAACATGGTCTCGCAAAATTAATTACAATCTGAAATGCCAGATTGTCTTCACAATGGCCAAAAATTGAATATTGATGGATTTTTGCAACCAAAAACTAATTGTGATTTCACCCAACATGATTTAATAGAGCAATCAAACATCTCTGAAAACTGGGACTTGTATTTCTGCCATTTCCTATTCTTTTAGCTATTCAGCATTCAGTAACTAATTCTCATTAGAAAAAAGAATGGTACCTGGTCACAATTTTCTTCTCTTATGGAGTTGTGCTGCATCTCAATACAGTCTTGGATAAATGAAGAAAAGTGGATAGAAAAGATGAGTAGAAATAGACACGCTATAAAAAACTACTTGTAAAGTACTGTAAGTCTGGAAAATATCTGTAGCATTACATAGGCTACTGCTGATGCGAAGAAAAAAACTGCTATTAACCACTTCATGAATATGAACAATGCACTTGTTCCCAGCCATTTAGAATGATTTGACATTCCAAATGTTCATAAAAATTGGGTAATAAAAGAATTAAGTCAATACCCTTAAGTACAATAAATAATGGTGTTTATTATGGTCGGGGCTGACCACGAGCGTTTGTTCCATATCTGCTTGGGACATTTGCAAAACCAGTTCTGAATCCTTGAGCTGCTCCCATTCCTGGTATTCCAAGTCCTTGATTGAGTACACTGCTGTACGGTGCAGATCCATGATTAAAGCCCAATCCATACGGCTTTGTCTGAGTGTTTAAAAGGATGACTGGACTCACATTTTTGCCTGGTGTGTTAAAAGAAAATTCTGGTGGTGGGCTGCTGGGCTTAGCTGGAGTGGACGTAACAGGGTTCAAATTATCAGCAGCTTTCAAAGATGGCATTGGAATAACGTGATGATCCGGAAGGTTCAGAATATTGTTTGCAATAGGCACGGATGATAAGGTAGGTCTGATCCAGTCATCTTTGAAAATTTGAACAGTCAAGGTAGAGACCAATGTGTATAATCTGTTAGTGACATGGGCAAGTACCATTTGTTCATTTGCATCTCTCCGAATTCGGACATGGACTGATCCAGCCTAGAAAGTGATAAAAACAAGTTGGTTGTTAATTTTTATTCCAATAAAGACTCCCCACATGCATTCAAGAACAGGTAAGTTATCCTGCAGAGAATTATACAAAGACCTTTTGCAGTGCAGACTGCTGACTAAATTAAGAATCTTATTACAGGATACATTTTGATCTTTCCTAATGTGTTGCTCTCCTATGAACATACCAAGATCATCATTCAGGAAAAGTTAGTCTTAGAACCAAACTATACAATACAACATGTGATGGCAGGAAAGGCAACAACTGGGGGAAAAAATGGCTCAAAAGAACGAAGTGCAGACAAACCTCATATGCCAAATTTAGGTGTAAGTGGTAGAACAGTAAACTGAAAGCCATTTTTACATCAGAAAATGAGAACCGCTGCCTTTTTCGTTGTTTTAGGAAGGGCAGCATACTGGAGGAAATCAGTAAAGAACTATTTTAAGAGTCTTCATTTTCCAGCTGTCACAACATACCTACATCAATTTAGGAATAACCAGGTTCTGTGTGATCATTCTGTATCACCAAAAATACACCTTCATTTCTTACAGTATTATTGGTATCTAACTGTAGTTATTTTGTTCTACCTTCTCTCCTAGAAATGCTGGAAACATGATTCTACTGTTTACTGTAAACCTTTGGTGCCTTAAGGGTTACAGTTTCCTGCTCTCTTCCTAGACAATTGACACTAACACACCACTTTGAAAAATGTTCTGAAAAATTTTCTATTGTTTGTGATTTTCTTCATTGCCAAAACACGAGAGAAATTCTACAGTTGCAAAAATGCATTCTTCAAGCCAGAACTACAGTATACATTAGTAACGTTAACCATTAACAAAACCTTAAAAAAATATAAAGGACAGGGGAAGAGAAGTTTTGCAATAAAGCACGAGGACTGAGTACTGACTCCATCAAATTTTTTTACAGTTAATACTTCAGAAGATATACCTTACTACTTCCGTTTTTAAATAAAGTATCTGACAACCTTTTTAAAAGGCTAGAAAGATAATAAAGACATAACTTACCAAAGTGCCAAAACCTAATGTCCAGAAATGCTCATTCCGAACTTCCAACACCCCATCCAAAGTTGAAACCTAATTTTACACAAACATCCACAAATACGAAAATAAATTAGAAGTTTCAAATCCGTTTAGAAACATACTTTTATACATAACTGAATAACAAATAATTTTCAGTAGTGAAATAAAAGCTCCATACACAGAACAGCTGATATCTGTTAATGTCACTAATGCTTATTTACTGCACTTTTGCTACCCTTAAACATCCAAATCCATCAAAAAAGGTTTAAGGAACTTATTTCAAGTAACTCTTACTGCCAAATTGCAGTATGTTCTCAACCTGATATGCTGTAATTCAACAGCTGCCTGTACTCCTTTTCCTCCTTCAATTCACATTTGTAAACCACTTCAACGGTAGCTCAAATTTAAATAAAAACAGCCTGCACTACTTAAACAGATTTGTTCCAGATACCTAAATGACACTATTCATCTTGGAAAGCAAGATTCATATTCTCCACATGCAGCTAAAAAAAATATTTAAAAAAAAATTTAACGAACTGCTTGGACTACTCAGAAAAATTCTTCACATTCCTGAATGTTTATTAGCTGTACACACTCTGCTATGTATTATACATTGACTTACCTCCCTAAGAAGTTTATCTAACTGGCCAATCACATGAGGTGGGGTTGTCTTCAAAAAGCAGAGGAAAAGGAAAGACAAAAGTTATAACAGAGATTAATTGGCCCTATTTAAGTAAGAGAGCCTTTAAGTCTGGTCTACCCACACAAGAGACCAATGGCATTTTCATTAAATTCTTATGACTTCATGATGCATATTTGCACTGCCCTTAACATTCTTCTAGCACATCACAAATCCCCATTGGAACACTTCCTATTTGCAAGCTTAAAACAGATCTTAAGGGTTTTTTTTAAAATTAGGACGTTTGTTAACAAAATGGAAAACACAAAATCTGTTGATTTGTGAGGCTGCCTTACCTGGAGTAGTACTTTCCCACTGTAGACACTCATGGGATACATGGTACCAAATGTCATCAAAGCAATTGCTATAGCAGAGGCTGTATCCACAGCAAAATAATTGCTAGGGAGAAAGAGCAATTTTAAAGAAACACTGGTATTTACATTTTTGAAAGGCAGAAGAACTTAAGATTCTTTTTTCATTCTTTTAAATTATATACACTTACAGAATATTACACATACTAATCTCATTTGAACTATACATCCTGGAAAATGCAGAGTTGCAATGCATTCCTAGAGTTGCAATGCCACTCATACAAAATGCAGCTCTAGATGAGATCATTCCTTTCATGTAGAACATATACTTTCTCACTGACTGGATACAAAAAGAACTACAGTTTTAAAAATACAACTGTACGTACTTGATTTCAATGAGCATATATGTAATGCAAAGAGCCAGAGCTCCAGCAATATCAATCAAGACAAAAGGGTTCATCCGTGGCAGAAAGATGCTACTCAATCCTGGGATGATTCCACAAATACTGCATGAAAACAGAAAAAGTAGTTGTCAGTCAGCTCTTCATCACTACTTCGAAACTCCAAAATTACATCCACTATTTAGCATTTGACTTCTAGCACACCTTGTTGCCACAGCATATGATGAGTACTGTGAAGGCCCCACTAATTCTGCTCAAAGGCTGCTGTCAGCAAAAGTGTTTTTTTCTGGTAAAACAGCTCTGTGACACAGCTGTACCAGCTGTATGTAACACAAGCACTTTACGGGTTCAATATTGGTATTCCATAGATGCATGTAGTGAGGGATTTGCACATTACCAGTCTTCAATGCATCTGCCGCCTTGGTGTGCAAAAGTGTCCTAAAGCCAAAGCTAATTAATTCATGAAGTCTGAAAGGAGGGAGAAGACCAGCTATATAGGCGGAGACCAAAAAATGCATGAGGGAATGCTGGGAAAATTATTTCTTTATAGCTATCTCCTGTCAGTGGGAGTACGAAGAGAGAAAGGAGTTTGTGTACTTCACAGTGAATGTAAGTGCATGTCATGTCCTGGAAAATTTAAAGGCAAAGACAACAAGAAATGTTTTGTTGCTATGGTTAAAGCCAACCTATGTTTAGACATCATGTGCTGGCCTGCTTCTGTAAGAATTTTAATCAACATAATTATATACAGGTGCAGATATTTTTTAATCAGTACTATTCACATAACACATCTGAAATAGCTGTATACATACTAATTCTTTTTTCTTTTTTTTTTTTGTATTGCCTTAACTATATACAGGTTATCTCAAAACCCAGTAGAAATTATATTACTCTTGATCCAGGACCTCTTCATGTTATCCATCAGTGTCCTTCCCCATAACACTGTGTTTCTACACTGCTAAAAGGAAAACTGTGCTACTGTCTGATTGGTAGCTGCCTTTTTTTTTCTTTACACTAAAACTTGGCAACCTAATTATTAGTCTTCCAAAATTATTTCACAGATTTTGGTTATGATGATGTAACATCTTATACCCATATAAAATCAATTCTTGCCAGCATTCTCTGCTTTTCTTAACTGTAAAAAGATCACAAGATGCAGAAACAGATAGGTTTTGAAGCATACTTAACATGTTTTATGCCTTGGTTTAACATGCTTCTTCTGATATTGACAGATACTTGGAAGAACATGTATAGATTAAAATAAACTTTCCTGACATCTGACAAAACTATTTGCAAACAATGTTATCTTGCATTCAGATATCCAATACAAGCAAGACAGTTAACAGACAAGACAAATGAGCAACACTGCTTACACCCCTGGAAGACACAGACTTTCCAGTTTCCTGCTGGACAGGTGAGGAATTTCCATAGCTATGGTTCAGTGAGTAACCTGTTTCATATATCGCATTTAAACCAACCATGTGAAACATTTGTCCAGCCCACAAATAAACATATGTAATAAACATAAATTATTACAAAATATATCACTCGGTAATGCATGTTGTGAAGTGCAGTTCAAGTATGTACAGGATAATGCTAGTTTTCCTCATCTCATCCAAGGAGAATTATATAAATCTAACAGAAATACACCTTTCTGGGTATGTTTTCTTTTGAATGTTACATTGTGTGTATCTGGGAACTATGGGAGGCAATGTTTGCTCCAGAGTTTATGCATGAGACCTACAATAGGTAAAGCTATTTTAAAAGCTCTAATACAAGTTTATGCCTCAATACCCCTCCAAATTGTTATTAGACACATAAGACCAATGTTGCCTTCCAGAAGCCAATGATTTTGAAAAACAATTTAAAGCCTTACCTTCTACTGAGATCTGCAACATGCTCCTGAAGCCAACTTGTGCTGGCAGCTGCAAAATAAAGAAGGTAATAAAGTTACTACAAGTGAACACATACATTTTGAAGTACACATAAGTTTTATTTTAAGGGAAGAATCCAATAAATACACTGTGTATGAGTAAATATATCTCAACAGATATCCTGGCACTTGAAAAAAGCCCAAAGTCTGTCTTTTCCAGGCAGCAAGTACATCCATCTCTCATAATAATCTGAACTGATTAAATACAAATATAAGTGCAGATTATAACCATTATCTTTCAGATAATATAATGTGTAACTATGGACAATTTACAATTGCAGGAGTGACTGCAAACCTACTTCACAATGAAAAAGGTAAAAGAACTTTTTAAAAGAACTATTGCATTAATTTATTTTTAATCCATTAATACATTCATAAAATGCCTTGAAAGTTCTGGTATCTGTCACATGACCTTCACTGGTTGAACTCAAAAGATTGAAAATAAAGGATACTGCAGCAGTAAAATGATACTTGGTTTATCATATTAATGACTACATACTACTCAGAGCCTTATAAGCAAACCTAAGTTGAAAATCAGATGGCAATTTTACTGCATGAAGTTATATTAACAGAGGTAATAATAATAAATACCCACTAGTTAAGAAAGTTACCAGACAAGTTATACCTTGATAAAAATAGGAACATTAACATTTTTTCTCAATTCTTGTTACAGTCTAATTTATCACATACCTTCAGAGACATAAGCAAAAGGCTTATTCTTAATGGAAAGCATTGTAAATAAGTTGAAAAAGAGAGCCACGAAAGTACCAACCAGCAGTCGTCCCCTAGGGAGGGGAAAAAAGGTGTCTTAATTTCCGATCATCACGGAACATGTCATCAAGCTGTAACTACTAATAACAGTATCAAAATACTTCACTTGGTTTCATTCACTGAGGCTGAAAACAAGTAGGATAAACTAGTGTAACACTTAATAACCAGCAGTGTATTATCATTGTAAGGGTTATACGAGATCACTGAACTTTGTACATTATTGTTATCACATAATGCTCATAATGTTGAGTAACAGCTCTTAACTAACTGCATGTATGCACACACACATATATTTATTTCTCCTTTGAAGATATAAATACATTGTACCCTCAGCAGTGCAGCTAAGAAGCTTAGCTCTCTATGGAATCATGCCATATACCCCCAGCCTTCTTCTAGAACTACCTCAACATACACCCCGTGTTCCATTCTTTTGCCCCGTAACACCTTCCTTTCCTTTCCCCGTGTTCTTTGTAGTCTTCATCACCTTTGCAATGCCTTCCGTTTCCTGATGACCACAGCATCCTTCCCCCCCACATACCAGGCCTTCCAAGAGGCCACAAGAAACAAAATGAGCTGAACTAGGAAAAGCAGCAATATATAGTTAAATCACTATTTGAGAGAGCATGAGCATTTAATTTCAATTGTACCTTGAAAAAACTGTTTGCAGTATAGCTTGCACATGATTTGAAACAAATGCCAAGGCACCAAAAGCAATTTGATAGTGGAAGTACTTGCATAACTAATATATGCTAGGTAAGAATTAGAAACATAAAAGGGCAGTAACACATTCTACATGTCAAAATAATTTCTTACGTGTGTATCTCAGGCTGCTCCAGAAACCGCTCCGCACTACAAAAGTAATTGAAAATTTAGTTATATTCATACAGTAAGGCCTTGATTCCATGAAGCATATTTTTACAGTTCTGCAGCATCAGCTGCCATTCATAAGCAAAATCTGATCAACGCAATACTGCAAAAAATTTAATTGCTTAAATAAACACAGCAATTTTTATAAGCAATGAAAGCATTTAACACTGAATCGAAGCAGATGTAATTTAGAATTCCCAAGTATTTCCAAACTGTGCCACATATGTGCTAGCTACCATGAATGCTGCCTATATGATAAAAATATGCCTGTAAATGACCATGCAAAAAAATATTGCTACTGGCGCCACCACCAGAGCTGGTGAACATAACAAACTAAGTCTGAAATCCCTGACTTACAGCCTCACACTATGAAAGGTCAAATAAAGTAGACATTGGATACTGTGGTGGAGATACATATCTTTTTTCACCCACCAGTGAATTAACAAATGAACTTCAGCTGTAACAGAAAAACCTGCTAAGTTTGTGGAATTTCCTAACACTGATGTTGGAAAATTTGGAGGATTTGACAGAGGGTCATTCCTTCCAGTGTACTGTCAGTTCAATACACTGACCTTAGAGTATAAAGTTGCTAAGTTGTTAACATAGCCCTTTATACAGAAAATAGAGCCCTTGAATAGAAAAAAGGGAAGGTACACTGCCCCAGTTTTAAATTCCAGATGTTAGTTAACAAAGGCCTCTTCATCTTCAATAAGTAATGTTTTAGGCCAACCTCCCATATACAAATGCATAGATGCTATGGCAAATTAATACTTGAGCAAATTTTGAGGGAGTGAAGAAGTTGAT
This sequence comes from Platysteira castanea, assembly GCA_013397175.1. NCBI lineage: Eukaryota > Metazoa > Chordata > Aves > Passeriformes > Platysteira > Platysteira castanea. Next base: position 90,505 of record VYXC01009344.1, on the reverse strand, counting down.
GCTTTAAACATTCAGATCCTTGATATATTATGAAGCTGCTTTGACTTCAAAAAGTAACAGAAGAAAAAAAAAATCAAGATGCATAAAGAAATGTATTAAATAAGTATCCAACCTTTTAGAAAAAACGTTCTTAAAACCATTACATCTTCTCCTAGAGAGTTTTTAAGTACATTTATCAATTCCCATCCTTACATCTAAAGCCTACATGTAGTGTAATAAATGCAAGCAAGCAGTAAGGTTTAGCAATATTTTTTTAAAATCTTAATTTTTTTCTAAAGTATCTCTCTATATACAGTACTTGTAGAATGCATGTGCTTTTGGTTGATCTGGATTATATCTTCATACTTTAAAAAATTAAAGAAAACTGTACATAACCCTACCTTTCTTTCAGTATAAAAAGAGCACCAAGCTGTGCCAGAACTGTAGATGCAAATACAGCTAGAACTTCAAACCTTTCAAACCTGAAATTTAAGAATTAAGTTTAGAAACACTGAATATTGAACAATGCATCAAAAAGAATCTTTTCAGTGCAAGAACCAGCAGAATAAATCTACTCTTTCCAGTTCATTCAACAGCAAACAGATGGGAAGAAACTGAAAGTTTTATGAAATAGGCATTAGTTTCAGTTTCTTTCAACGCTCCACTCAACTGAGACACCTTAAAATTAGGCATTTCTTAGTTCTTCTTCCTGTCTGTCCCCTCCTCTGTAACTGTTCTTTACAATAAGTCTTGGCCTTCCTAATTTCTAGGCTCTTTCACATACAGATTATTATTGATGGCTGTTCAGGGATCCAGGCAATGACAGTGAGCAACATATGAAATGTTGTATTATCAAACACTACATCTTGTTATTAGTACTTACCCAAATGAATAGACTGGGCTGGGTTTCTTCATCATTACCCAATAGCTTATTAGACATGTTACCAAACTGAAAAAAGGGGGAGAATTAGACTATGATAAATAACTGCACCCTTTACGAACTGCACAATCTACAAATACACACTTGAGCCACCAGAACTCAACAAACAAATACAAGTCTTGAGTCTTGCCCTGAACTGAACCTCCTTCACTGTCACAGTGATGTTCTAAACGCTCCTCGTGCTTTTTGAACTTGCCTAGAAACGCTGTAACCTCAGAAAGGCCATTTAAATGAGAAGGAAGCTGATAAGCAAGACAGAAGAGTGAAAGAAAAAGCCAAGAAGTCTCTCCATTGAACTCTTCTTTTAGAGATATACCGTGAATTAGATTTAGCACTCTAGAATAAGTCTCAGGCCACACCAAGTATTCTCCTTCTTTTTCACAGTGTAATTTCTCTGTGTTTATGGCCTGTCGCCTTGGGTTTCTTGCTAAAGCTTTGTTTTTCTATAACCTTCTGTTTTTAACCTTGGAGTCAAATTTTCTCACACAAAGTTATGTAAATAGAGCTGATGTTTACTTAAGTATTAGAATGTGTATAAAAATATGTAGTGTCAATAAAAACCATGCATTCTTCTTCTTTCTGCTGAACCTGGCAGGTGTAAGAGCCTCATTATTGTGTCCCCCCGGACACAATGGCCAAAACAGATTTACTTTCTTTGGCTGCATTCACCTACACAAGCGCTAATCTAATTGTCCATTCACTGACAGCCACAGGTCTCTCTTGCTATCTTCTGTCCAAATTTTTCTCTCACATTGAACATCTAGATTTCCAATTATTTTGGAATCTCCATGGTAGTAGCCAGAATGTTTCAAGGATGACTATAGTTTCCTTTGCCTATTCTTCCTCTATTGAACTCTTTGAACAATTTTTTCAATTGGAATCCACATGGCTTCAGTGCCATCTGTGCTTTCATGCACTCCTTTCGTAGTTAGTAACAATGTTAAATCAGACTGGATCAAGAACTCATCCGTACAACTGATGAACAATCACATCCTCACAATTTGATCCGCAGCTGTGTAGAATAAAAGTAAAAGCGCAGGAAGTAATACTGTTCATATACAAAACCATAAATTCCTATTCTCAGTAAGATTATTATATACAATCAGGAAAATGACAAAATGAAAAGAAGCAGAAATTTATTTTTGCAGCAGAATTACTGAGCGTTGCTCTCCCTTACAGCAAATCAAAACTCTTGAAAGAGATTGCTCTGAGTTAGAATAATCTTCTAGTCCAACCCCTAATTAACCTAAGGTGTGAGTGCCAGGGGTGTTTTTACTTCTTCTAAAAAAAAACAAAACAAACAAACAAACAACAAAAAAAAAACTATACGAATAGGAAATAAAACATCAACACTTTGACCAATTTCCCCAAGGTGAAAAAGGTATTTTGAGTCAAAACAACAAAAACTCAGTTGATACAAAATTCTAAGAGAAATACAAGATTAATTAAACTTAGATCACAATTCTAATGCAGTCATAGATCAATTTTTCTTTTGTGCCTATACCAACAAGTCATTTTTGCTTCTGCATATTTGTTGATGTTATTTATATACATTTTTCTGTAAGTCAGGTAAGTTATAGTATATAGTGGACATATGTATGACTCAGAAAGCTGATCCATACCTTTTATAGGATAGTGAGACAGCAAGGAAAATAATTTAGGCTAATATTTTAAAAATATATACAGTATATTTCCCATTCTGTATCTTAGATAAGAACTGAATGTATTTCATGTCTGTGTTATCTGTATTACCAAAAGCATTCAGACTATCATACTAAAAGTTTTTTTAATATAATTTTGTTAGGAAACAGGAAAAATACTGAAAATATCTAATGACCTCACGTGCAAAGTGCTTGGTATCCAGCTTATGAAACATTTTTGAAATAGAATTACATGCTTCTTGTTTCCTGATGTTAAAACTGAGGGTTACTTCACAATCAGTGACTATGGCACTAGGAAAATGTTCTGAGAGAACAACCAGACAACAGTTTTATGCTATATTGTTTTATGTTGTCACGCATCTGCGCAGAGAAATCCATGACTGAACTGATCAGTTACTAGTCATTCTCAATATAGCTGTGGTGGGTTTTACAATCTATTTATTGCATGCAATTTTAGACTCATTTAAACTATATTTAAACCAGTTACTATACTGTTTCTATGCTGATGACTAAGTTACAGGTCTTTGAACCTGTAAGTAAATTTTAAATGTATAGAAATATATAGACAAAATAAACAGTAAGACAAAATGGGGAAAAAAAACTCACCTGAAAAGGTCAAAGATCGTCAAATATGTGTAAGCAGTTAAAGCTGTAAAGAAAACCAGATATTAATATTTAATTTTTCAGTGTAAAAATCACTTGTACTCAAAGTCCCTTTTGTGCAGCTCTTCTCAATCTTCTACCTACATAAACTGCCTCTGCTGATAGAACAAGTCTCTGTGAATATTCTAAGGACACTAATATATTTAACGTCATAAGCAGGTTGATTGCAGCAATCCTAATTCAACTAAAGCACGTAATAAAGCCCAGATACCAAAGGTACCACATTTGTGACTAAGTTGTGACTAGGAATTTAAGTACTGAAAAGTCAGGAGATCTTTCAGAAACACACCACTTACCAAAGCCAGAGATCTCTTACATGCGTTATTGCAGTGAAAAGTAGGTTGAACAGAATTTTTTACTTGTTTTGCATCCCTAACCTATCCTGAAACTGCAAGAAAACCTGCAGCAAAAATTAAAAACTAAAAAAGCATTCTATTCCCATACAGATGATGGGAAGCACATCGAAGCCCCTATCCAAAGCAGAAGGCATACAAAACTGCATCGGGTCTGGCTGATCTGGAGTTCATTTCTCCACAGCAGCCCCTCACAGTGCTGCGCTTTGCAGTGGCAGCTACACGGGTGTTGGTAATACTCCAGCATTTTGGCTGCTGCTGAGCACTCCTTGGAATCAAAGAAGTCTTAAGCCTTTTGCCACGCTACAAACATCCTCATTCAACTGCAAGCGAGGGTCTCTGTATGTCACTGGTGCTACTTATACAAGGAACAGGTTTGAGGACTAGTAACTCTAAAGTCTACTGGTTTTCAGTCTTAAAGATGAAGAACCTACTGCAGGAAGCAAACAACCAGCAGGACTGAAAGACTGCAAATTTTGAAGGACTTTCACCCATCCAAACTTGTCCATGAAAAATGCTTCTAAGCTGACTGTGGCAAATCAAAAGGAAGCACTTTCTGAACCTAGCCCCTAACTCCATTAAGTACTGGACTTGGCTTTTTCAGTCAGTTGGAACTTCACAAGCTAAGAAACACATGGTAGTTTGTTGTAGTTTCAGTACATGAGAGCCACCTACCTATGCTGTTTGTAGAGCTGCACCACATGAGCAGGAGGCCAATACATATTAAATTTATAGCACCAAACAGTAAAATCTTCCAGGACTGTTGATGAGAATAAATATGTATTTTACACCTTCCAAAACTTACAAGACAAAAATACATCTATCTGGTCTTAAAAAACAATATTGCAATACTTGGTCATGCAAATAGAACTTGCTTCTCCTCCGTCACAAAAATTCACCATTCATTTCAGAACAACAAGCCCTTATTTTATTTTAAACTTCACAGATTATTTTAAAACTCATTTATGAATGCCACCATGCTTAAAATACCTTTTTGGTCTAAAAAACCCCCACCCATCTATAATATTTGCATTTTATTACAGCACACAGCACCTGACTTTTGAAGACCAACTTGTGCAACTTTGTAATAGTGGGTTCCTTTTTTTGTACTGAAACTTTGGTCCCAAAAACATCTGCACATATTCAGTTTACAGTTCTACTGAACCCATTAGATATAATACTGGAGAACACTAATTGACAGGGACAATGCACAGGAAGGAATACAGCTTCAGAGACAGATTTGTTTTTAAGCACAGCTAGAAAAATCCACAGAAAAATTTTCACTATATACCTAATAGTGTATTCTAACTTTTCACAGCTAATGTATTTTTATTATGATGATGATTTTTTTAAGCAATACTTACCCTTCTGTCTGCTGCAACCAACCTAAATTCATGTGTTAACTTTCCAACCAATGATCTCTGTGATTTGCGGAACAGGTGTATTGTCCCCTTAAAAAAAATCAACAGTTTAATTAAAAACTTTACTTAAACCATAACTTAAATAAGCAAAAAGGAAATCTTCATTTATGAACTATTTTCATAATTATTTCAAAGACTCAGATGAATTTCTTGTTAACTAGAAATATCACATAAACTTTAAACTCAACAATATTTTGGTAACCATTTCACATGGTTATTATACTAGAAAATGACAAATTACTTAGAATTAAGCTTCATTTAGACATAATCCAGAACTCAGGTTTACTGGAAAAGATACTAAAGTATCATTTAAAGAGTGGGTTTTAACTTTTATTTAGATGAAACTACTACAGCCAGTCTGAAAACACAAATATTTTTCTTTATCAAATCACACTTCCCACCCAAAGGCAACGGATTTACTAAACAGGAAAATATTGTTTACAGATCTATAAAGGAGAACCCACCATAGGAGTAAAAACAATGCTGGTGATATGGTGGACACAAGGCCAGAAACAAAACAAGGCATACCAACAATCTTAGCTCTGACTTAACCTAAATGAGCACAGTAGCTGTGGTCAGTGTAAGTGCTCCCTCCCCTACCTTACAGAGACCTGCAGATGAGCTCTGTCCTGGTGTGGAGATGGGAGTGGGGGCTCTCCTGGAAGCGTGACAGGGAGCAGACTGCCAGAGAAATTCATCTACCACGCCACTTAGCTCCCTTTCCTCAGAGGGTCCAAGCTTCTAGTTGGTTGTCCTCCGTTCTGCTCTCTCCACAAAGAAGTAAACTTTCCACATGAAAAGCCTTTCTGATTTGCAATAGACATTTGTGGACTTGTAATGGATGGTCTCTCATCTGCAGCATTTTGGGGCAGCATTGAAAAAGGCTAGATTTTAAGCTATCACACCATAGCTGCCAGCAGAAAGCAAAAAGACATACTAATGGGCTCTTCACCAAAATAAATTCAATTAACTTTCAGACATTTAGTCAACACAGCTGCATTTCATATTATCTGAGAAATACAAGGGTGCCATGAATTAAAATTTAAGCACTACTACAGATCCCAAGTTTAGCTCATTTGGGACAAAACACTGGCACTTACTCTTTTCTTTACCAGCAAATTCTTACATGATTATTTTAATCCTTAACAGATACATGCAGGATGCCAGAACATCTTGGAAAGCTTTTCTAACAGGCAGTGGACTGCCTGCTTATGAAAGCTGTTGTGTTACAGAATCACAAAGAATCACAGACTGTACTGAGTTGGAAGGGACCCACAAAGATCATAGAAGTCCAGCTCCTGGCCCTGCACAGAACACCCCAAGAGTCACACCATGTGTCTGAGAGCATTGTCCAAGCACATAATGAACTCTGTCAGGCTGGTGCTGTGACCACTTCCCTGGGGACCCTGGTCCAGTGCCCAGCCACCCCCTGGGTGAAGAACCTTTTCCTAATATCCAACCTAACCCTCCTCTGACACAACTCAAGGTCATCTTCTCAGGTCCTGTCACTGGGCATCACAGAGAAGAGATCAGTGCCTGCCCCTCCTCTTCCCCTCACAAAGAAGTTGTAACTGCAGTGAGGTCTCCCCTTAGTCTCCTCCAGGCTGGACAGACCAAGAGCCCTCAGCTGCTTCTCATGTAGCTTCTCCTCCACCCTTCACATCTTCGCAGCCCTCCCTGTCGCCTCTGCACCCACTGCTTTCCCACACTGCTGGCACCGTGTCCACCGCCCAGCCACACCGTGCCACAGCTCCCCGTTTACAAAGGCTGCCGTGCATCAGAGCTGTGTATTCCGTGCCACAGGGGGTCTCGTGCAAACTCACGCAGGCCACAGCCCACCCCTGGAAGCAAGCTCCAACTCAACACGTGCTGCACCTTGGCACGAAAGCGTCCCTAGATCCTGCAGTTCTGCCGAGAGCTCAGTGCTGGGCAGGGCGGCTGCCCCACACCTCAGCCCCTGAGGGTGCCCGTGTGGAGCTGAAGGGGCTCCACAGGACGTGTTTCTGCAGCGAGCGGCGCTGTCTGCGCCAACAGGTGACAACACCTGTTATTGATACCGATGTCACTCAGGCGGTGCTCAGCATGAAAACAGAACATTTCGCCGCCCAGATGAACACGCACACACGGCGGTCATTCTCAAATGAACGGGTTTTCGTCTTCAGGAAGCGAGCCTCAGAGTGACAGCCCCAACAGCGAGGAGCAAGGGCACTATAACCTATTTGTCCTGAGGCGAGTCCCAGCTCCCTGACCGATGTGCCGCTGAAGGAGAACTTCGAGGCTCAGACCGCAGCCCGGCGACCTCGTTCGAGACGCACCTCCGGCACAAGAGCCCCCTTCGGCCCCGGCACCCAGCGGGGCCCTGCCAGCCGCCCGCGGCCCCGACAGCCCCGGTGACCGCGCTGGAGCGGAGAGCTCCGAGGAGGGCCAACCGCACGGGCAGCGGCGACCCGCGCTGCCCCCGGGCCCCGGGCCCGCTAAGGGCGGCGCCAGCCCGGATGCCCCGCGGCGCCGCCGCCCCGGCGAGGGAACAGGCACTTCCAACAGCCTCCTCACCCCGCGTTCCACGTAGGATTTCCTTTCCTCCTTCCTCCCAGCAGAGCCACTCACCATATTACTGCCCGCAGCGGAAGAGACGGCGCCATGCGAGGCCGGAAGGGGCGGGAGAGGTTCCCGTCGCCGCGGCAACGAGCGGGCCCGGGGGGACACGTGGCGGAAGCGGCGCCCGCCGGGAGGCGGCTGCGGCTCCGTGCACTTCCCTCCCGCGGGATGTGCGGCACAACCCGCCCTCCCCTCGCTCCTCCCAGCCGGCGGCAGGCTGAGCTGGCGGCCCGACTTCGGACGTAAGGGTCTTGTCTGCCGCCCCACCACACGTCTGCCGTTTATCTGCCCGCTGCCTGCGAGAGTCCAAGGCAGGGGCTTCGACGGGTAGTCACCATCACAGAATCAGAGTCCGACCTATGACCAAACACCACCATGTCAACTAGACCATAGCACTGAGTGCCACGTCCAGTTTTTCCTTAGAAACCTCCAGGGATGGTGACTCCACCACCTCCCCGGGCAGCCCGTTCCAATGTCTAACCACCCCTTCTGTGAAGAAATTCTTCCTAATATTCAATGTAAACCTTCCATGGCACAGCTTAGGACTGTCGCAGCCCTAGGCCTGTCAGTCTGTCACGATAGTCCGCTACAGCAATTCCACAAGGATGGGTTTGCGTCCCAGTGCGAGCATTCCTCCGTACAGGAATGCACCGGGACTGACGCTGGCGAAACACAGCTCAAAAGTCATCTTGGAAGTTCGGATAGTTCTCCCTTAAGAAAAACTGTGTTGCAAAGCACCTGCATGGGATTGGATGTACCAAAAGATGTAGTCACAAGACAGCTTATTTATTATTTATTATTTTTTATTATTATTTGCAAAGTAGGTGGAAAAGAGATAGGAATCAAAATTGAAGTGAGATATTTTATTAAGACAGATAATTGTGCCTAGGAAGATACTTGAAACAACCTTCTGTAACACTGCCTTATCTTTGCTCTTTTAAGAATCTATTTAGTTCTCCAGTGCCCATAGTTAAACTTGTTAAAAATGTTATTTGCAGCCCACCTGTTCTGTAAAACATACCAAAATACTTATCTGATTGTGGGTGAGAGAGAGACCTGTACATCAAATTAAACCAGGAACAAGCCAGTTCCCAGTTAAGTGTGCTTCACAGATCAGTTTTAAGTGTGTATTCGTACTCCTGTTCCCGTACATTTGCAGAGCATATGATTTTATTATTGATTAAAAAAATATAAAATAACTTTTATTTTCCAGATTTTAAGTGTATCTGGTCCTTAGAGGACACAGTATCATTAATTAAGAACAACCGTCAGACTGATCAGGTAATTGTATTCCGTAAGATGTATTTAATGTCTCAGACCTCATTCTAGGCTCTTGGCTGTAATCAGTAATTTTTTTCCAGCATATGGAAGAAGTTTTGGGCATGATTTGCAGAAAATAGATTTGCACTTTATAGAATCTGGATGACAGGCAACAGAATTCAAACTGCAGCTGCTTCCTCCATTCAAATTTAACGAGAAAATCAGAACTCAGGTGAACCTCTGCATAATCTGCTCCACAAAGTTGTTTGGTTACTTCATTATGGACACAGTATTGGGCTTTTTGATTATTTAATGTCACAGGGTATTTCTTCCCAGAAGAGGCCAATAGTTAGTTATTAGAAACTGCACTTATAAAAGTGTCTTTGCAGGATACAAATTCTACAATAGCATAGCTGATACTAGTGTTCTGCACATAACAAAACTAACAGTCTTCAAGGATGTCTTACAACTGAGGCAAGTTTGAGACCTTTTAGAAATTGCTAAAGAGAGATTTGGAAATAACAGAAGTTACAGACATTGAAAGAACATATTGTTCTTACAATATATACTTGTAAAAAAGTGGAATTTTCAAAACTATGTGGTAAAAACAACACACTTTGCTCAATAGGTTGTTTGTAGGCTGATAATTCTGAAAAACATGTGGGTTTTTTTTTAATATAGCTGCAACACAGCACCTGGAATAATCCCACAAGTGTTGAGAGATGGATTTTAATTAAATTATATTTTTCTGCCTTCACCACTACATGTATTTTCTGTTTTATCGTGATACACAGAATAAAAAATGGCTTTAAGAAAGTTGTGTAACTGTCTTTTCCAGAGCCATATGAACCCTTGTAGGAAACAGGCTGGATTTCACAAGTTCACGACATATTTGGAAATTTGATGAAAGATGGCATGATTGGAAAAAAAAAAAAAAAACCAACAAAAAAACCCAAAGCAAAACAAACATCACCCACCCAAACAAATGAACAAAAAACCAAAAAACAAAACACCACCAAAAAACCCCACAAACAAGCAAAACAAAATCCAACAACTTTACTTTTTTTCTCACTTTCTCTGGCTAACTTAGAGCACTAAAATACAGAAATACATAGATCTCCATCTGAGATATGCCTGCATGTAAAACTAGGCATGCAGTCTTGTCTCCCCCCTTTGGCTGGAATGGGAACAATTTATGAGTCCAAGATACTTCAGTCCAGGGTATGCTGCCAAAACCAAAATATCTGTAGATTTCAAAACAGCAAATGGTGGGGTATTTTTTTCATGCTCTTCCTTCTCCCCTAATTTTAATTTATCTGATTATCCCCTCTACAAGAAAAAAATATTTGAATGTCTGTAACCTATACACAAAATTACCAATAGAAATCATTTTAGTGGTTCAAAATCTACCTCCAAGCAGTAGTATTTCAGCCAGAGAGAGACCTTGGACAGATAACAATATCTTTCTGTCCTAAGGAATTACTTCTTGACAGCAGCAGGAATACCTCATATGCTTCAGTCCAAAATCTTGGGGTTTTTTCCTCATGGCTGTAATGATTTTTATTTGGTTGATTTTAGCAGTGATTGATATGACGGGGTGTGGAAGGCAGTGGTCACGGCTCTTTTCTGAGAGGCCTCTAATGCTGCCAGATATGTAATATTAAAATGAATTTTAAAAAAAGTTTGATTAATCTTATCTTCAGGATGTAACTGTAAGAACAGAACACCCCAGTAGCTGTACACAATCCAGATGCAATCTCAAGACAAAGAATTACAGATGGTAAGGAGATAGGGATAAGTAAAGAATTTAGATTGTTAACTCAGAATTAAGAGCAGCACTCTCCCCCAAGCAAAAGAGAAGGTGCCATTTTTAAGCCAAGGAAATTGGCTCCATATTTTTCAGGACTTCACCATGACCACTGGAATTAGTAAAGTGAAACCTCCTGGTTTTCACCATGATCTAGCAAGATTAGGATAAACACACACTTTCAGTTTAAGCACATTTATTTAGGAAGTAGCACTTCTGTTTACAATAGTTTTAAGAACTTATGTTCTTTAGAAACTGATTTATTTACATATTTATTGTTCCATCATCTGGTATACAACACCTGATGTTTTAAAATGTTTTTTTTCAACCAGCAGCAATTTAACAGGCTTCAAGTTTAATGAAAAGGCTTTTAGTTTTGGACATTTTATCTGATAAACAGACAAGAAAACAGTAAGAACCGGACAAATGAAACATTTTATTGTGAGCTAAAGCTATGTGACTGCTCGTCATGCTTTTTTACATTGCTTATTAGTAAAATGGTGTTCAACATTTCAGAAAACATTTTTAAAAGAACAATGAAACAAAAGTGCTTCAAAACAACAAAATACAAAAATTAATCCCATCCCAGACTGGAGTTGTCCAATATATTTTATGGGGCTGGGGTATGGTGTTTTGTCTCCACCTTTGGTTTTCATCACTTTAATACAGATTTCTGAAAAATACTGATTAGCCCTTCACATGACTAAAAATTTGAATCATGTGGCAAAAACAGTTTCTGTACTTCCAGTCCCTTTGACAGGTGTGCGACTATTAGATACTCTTCCCCACTTCTAATGGGAGAAAACCCTGCATAACTGAGAGGCCGCACCCTGGCATCTTTGACAAATCTTTAACCTGTGTTAACCAACTACAAACAACGCTGACCTTTTATCCTCAAAGCCACTTCTCTGAAGAAAGGATTTTAAGAAGTGTATCTTATGAAGGCAAGGCAAGTCTTACAGCAAAACAAGGTTCATCACCATAGTTTCCAGAAGTAATGTCAAGCATTTGCAAATCAAAACATCAGACTCTGAAGAATCTGCAGTGTTGAGCCAGTATATTGAATCCACTGGAAGAGTGTATACCTTGCCAATTATTGCTGAACTCAGGAGGTAGTTATTGACAAGGTAAGAAGTTTCCACTCTAAGACAGTTAACGATTTACACAAGAAGCAGGAAAAACAGAATACACATTTGCCCGTATTTTACAAGATGATTTTGTATTTGCAGGAAGGGACAGCTTAACTTCCTCGCCCTGTGGAATTATAATGACCGTAATTAAAAGAAAAACATTGAAAATTATAATTCAATAAAAAATTCTAAAAGAAAATAGCTCATCAACTGGTCATCTCTTAGATGTCTGCAGATCATCCTAAGCATGAAAATTCACATAGGTCAGTAAAACAATATTTTTCAACACTAAATAGCAGCTCAAGAGAAACTAATAATAAAACTGCCTCTAATTAGCACAAGGACTGAGATAACTAGTTGCATTCACTACCTGCTTACTACTCTTCATTCTATTTTTGATATCTGGTAGAAACCCCAACAACTTAAAGCATCACAAAAGCTTGAGGCTGCCACAGAGAACGAATGAAAATCTGGTCAGATACAGTAGCACTGGCCACCTCCCAAAGCTGCCACATGCAGAAGCATCACTAAAGCACTGGAAAAGCTAGAGAAGCATGTCCTAGGCACAGCTATGCATTATCCATGTCTTGGGTAGGAAAGCATTATGAAAATCTAGGGCACAAAGTCTCACCATAGGTGATGAAGGAAACCCTAGGGAGAATGCTGCTTTCCAGTTGCAGAACGGATGTCTCAGTTCAACTTGCCAGCATATCTGACTTCAGTATTCCCAGTACAAAGTACTTAAATTTCACAAGAGGGACTTGACAGCACTGCCAAGCAGTGCTAAAACCCACTTGTTTAGAATAGAAAAAATACTATTTATTCTACACCAGAAGGTAAGGTTGAGTTATATGTATAAAAACGGTCATTTTAAAACATTTGAGAGAACGTAACAGTAAAACCAGCAATAGCCTCGTAGTTAGTGCAGTGACAACATTCCTTCTCAGTTTAGAGATCCCATTCTTACTCATTTTAAAGTGTTATTATCACCTTTGTTATCTACATAAAGTTGCAGGGCCATATTCAACAGAACTGTATCAGCGACTGGCTTTGGGTCAGTAAGACATCTCAGGGTCACACTGCCTATTTCTGATACACTAAACCATGAAAAGTCTAAGAAACTAACAGGACAGAGAAACTTACTTGTGCATGAATATCCCAGTTTAAGGCTTATCTTTAATACTCTGTGTTGGTTTTGTCTTAGCATACACAGAGAACCTGTACAGGTTTGCTGCAGTCTACAGAAAACTCAAAATTAGTAAATGGAACATCATAACATAGAACAAATTCTCATTTTAAGGAGAAAGAGCAATCTACAGTGCTTGAGTTTTCCCCTCCTGTTATACCACCAAAAGTAAGAGCCTGCTGTCTGAAAAGACATTGTTCTTCCAGTATGCTGAAAGACAAAACGTGTGGCACCTGCTTAATAAAAGCAGAAAGATACATGAAAAAGGTTGTTAGAAAAACACAAGAGGTTTGGGTTGGTTTTATTTTCTCCCTCCAGTAACTGCTACACTTGAAAATCTGTAAAACACTTGCAGAGAGCCAAACAAGCTGCTTACTAATCATGTCAAAAAAGTGGGCCAACTCGTTCATTCACTAGCAGTGGGTAGATTCACAGAAAAAAAAAGGGGTGGGGGGAGGGGGGAGAAAGGGGAAAAAAAAAAAAAGAAAGGAAAAAACCAGTTCAGAGAGCTAATGGAATGGCAGTCTTTGCAAAGGTTAAAAGCACCTAAGCTGCTGTCCTGTTTATCCTGATTTAAGACACTGTATTAGAACATAATTTTATGGAAAATATAGTTGTAAAGCTCTATTTAAGTATTATAGACTTGGGAAATACAGGTAATTGGAGGTTGTTGGGGGTGGCGAGGGGAGGATTTGGTGTTTTTTTCCCATTGTTGTGTTTGTTTTTCCCCAAACCTGCTCTTACACACAGTTAATCCAACAGAGAGATGGAATCACTGGGACTGGGACTTAGCACATGTAAAATGAGAAGATGCAAGAGAATGCCTTAAAGGGAACAGAATTATTCATAAAAGACACTCTTCAGAAAATAGCATAAGACAAGACATTTAAAGGAGATTTATGAACCAAACAGCACCTGGCCATGGGCTAAGAATCCAGCAGCTGTGGGGCAAACTGATGTTGCAGAACAAAATTTTCTTCTTTTTACTGTGTTCCAGCACTAATTTATAGGGCTGTAGTTCATCCATGAAGCAGAAAACAATCAGGCATAACAGAAGACCAAAAAGCAGCTGTACCAGCCACACAAACTCTCTTGACCTGAACTGGTTGTACAAACAAGGGAAAGGGCTGGTCCCTTTACTTTCTACATAGCACCTGGTGATTCTGACTCTTTGCGCTGCATACTGGTGCTACTTCAGCAGATGGGGACTTCTATCTCAGTAATTCAGGTACCTATCCCATGCCAACGAGTATGTATTTGAAATAAATAACCAGTATATTCCTTAAAATTAAGTGGACAAAACCAAAGAGTTTTATAACAATTATTTAGAAACACTCAAAACCAGAAGCATTATCTTCCAAGTTTTCATTTGCCAAAGATCTCAAGGTAAGTTTTTCAAAGCTTTATGACTAAAACCACGGCCCTTTCTTAGCTATAGCTATTTGGCAGATGCTAATGCAACAGTAAGAGCCATGTTTAGCACTATGAAGAATATTACAAATATGGATCAAGTCAGCCAGGAATCTCCAACAACCGAGATGGTCTACTGAAGGCAGAACTAAGGCAAAGCAATACACAAGATTTAAGAATCTGAAATCTTTTAGCATTTCTCCAGAAAAGTGAATCAGGGGAACCAAAGTCACATGTTTTATTTACATAAGATGTACATTTGAGAGAGTCCTATCCTTAGAAGGCTAGAAGTGGTTTGGTTAGACTATTTCAAAAGGCATACTATTGGAACACAATCTTCTTTTATTTGATTGCTTTTAATTTTAAGATCAGTTAAAAGCATCTCTAGTTAAAAAAAAAAAAGAATCCCAAACATATTGCATATGTGCATCTCAAAGGTTTGACAGTTTCTGCTATTTAGTACTCAATACCACACAGTGAGCACAGTCCTCTCAGAGTATTACTACACCTACAACTGCATCTATCAGCTAGGGTTGGGGGTTTTTTTTCAAATATACATATAATATATTCTTTGTAGTCAACTTTCAGGTAAGTAGTTTCAAAAAATAAGTTAAATGAAAAATTAAAAACAACTTTTCTGTTAAGACCAAAAGCAAACAACACTTACAACTCATTTTCATTAAAACAACAGTAAACAATATGCCTTTTTGCAGTATCACTAAGTTGGGAGAGTTGTAAAAAAAACCCCAAACCAACCAAAAAAAACCCCAAACAACCCACAAACCTGCTTTAACAAGGAACTAGTGTTCTGCCTTGCAATATCTGTGTTTAATCCATGTAGAATTTGTAAACAAGATCTTGGGCCTTTAGAAGTAAAGGCAAGAATGCTTTCCTTTATTATGGTATTTAAAGGCTATCATTTAAGAGTTTGTTTTTTTAATAGCTTGTCATTTATATAATAAAAACAAGTATTTGTACAAAGATGCAGTTTCTTTTTAAAAAAGCAGATCAGTTGAGTGTTTCATACTTTAATATATAAACCAAAACATATGAAAGCTATAAAAACATTAATGTGTGCCATGTATTAAACATGTAGCCTTGTATTTTAATGCTTACATGTGGAGATTAAAAAAATTATCACAATGGAAATCTTACTTTCAATTATCATAAACAGACCAAAATACAGAGTAGAAACACGTCATTTCTGAAACTCGACAATTAGCATCACTTACTCTCAAACATCAGCTGGGCTCAAGTTGTACACTGTAAGCATAAGCTAACATTCTACCAATGGAAGCGTTACAAAATGCATTAAGAGAAAATACTGCCAGTAAATGAATATCTCAGTCTTTTCTTTTATTTAGTATTTTTCTTTTAAAAGGCAGTTTGAAATGGTTTTATAAGGTTGGGGTTTTTTGCTGTTCTGCTATCAAAGGTCTTCTTTAAACCTGTCCTGTGAACAATTAAGTCACATTACAACAAAACAAAAAGACAAATAATAACAGACCAGCTGCTTTTAACATTTTAATAATTGTAATTCCCCAATGCTGTTCTTCCATTCTGCACAGGGAAACTGTTTTATTTGGCACATTAAGGATAAAAAAGTCAAAAAAATGAATCGAAGTTTACAAACCTCTAATTGAACATCATTGTTCCAAGTTCATTGTTTATCAATGTCATGGCAAAATTAAAAACAAAAAAACACACACACAACATAGGGAAAGGTCTTCCAATGATCAATATCATCAGAGCCTTGTAGCTGAAACAATATACATATAATAATGTTCAAATCAGAATCAGATTGCTAGGAATCTTTTGTCAAGTCCTATTGTGCTCTTACTTACAGTGTGTAAATCCTCACTAAATGGCAAGGAGGCTTTGATGAACACATTTCACATGGTATAATTTTCTCTTAATCTCAAGTTTTAATGCAGATACTTAAATATCTGTAAAGTCCTGTAAACTCTGGCTGCTTCCCAGTCGTCTGCACCAAGTGCTCCCCAGGCAGCACTGTTTCACTTCAAGTAGTGTCTCACACTGTGGTGTCTCCAAAGTCCTTGTTCCAGCGAATGTACGCTTCCAGGGTCTGAGGGCTCAAACTGCGCTTGATCTTCTTCAAAGATTCTGTGAAATCCGATAGTTTGATATTTCTCATCTAAATAAAAAATGAAAGACATCAGGTTCACAAGTGGTTTATGCACTTCAGTTTATTCAAGAAGTACTTGAGTATACACTTTTAACAAAACACAATCTGTGAGTGCTGCATCTTGATGTAAGGATGAAATTTTTTTACAGTCATTCACTGCAACAACCCCCTCAAGGATGTGGTAGAGTCTCCATTGCTGGAGGTTTTAAAGATATGACTGGGCAGGGTGCTAAATAATCTCATCTAAGCTCCCTTTCCCACAAAAAGATGGACCAGGTTATCTTCCAAGGTCCCTTCCAAACTGGGGTGTTCTACTCTTCTATGGCCTGATGCAAGAGTCTTGTAATTTAAGACTACCAGTATTTACCATTTTTAATATACTAACACTTGCTAATAGTAAGGTCTGCCTTGTTATTTAATAGCTCACGAGATTGTGTCATTACTTCCTGTTTCAGTAGGTGATATATGAGGATATCACAACAAATGACCACAGATGCTGTTACCCTCCTGCAGCAAACCCTTCCAGCTTATCAGAGCCTTAGCCACGACCTCAGGTTAAACACAAAAAGCAACTGACAAATTAGGTTTTGCTTCATTTTCCCCTGTGTAACCGTGGTTTGCACACACATCTGAATTGAAACTTTTGTACACAGGACCAATCGCTTCCTTTTCTTTTTGATGTTTACAGCTGCAGTTTGTGGTGAGGAGCTTAATTTTTTTCTTTATGATGATCCATGTAAATGAATGTAAGTATTATACACATACATGCACAAATGTGGCTTAGGTTCTCCCCAAATTAATCTGCTTTATGTAAAGATGGGGTGGAGGGGGTGGAAGTAATTTCACGTAATATTTCTGGGAATGTTCTTGGGAAGCAAATCTGTGAGAAAATAAAAGCCAGGCCTCTGACATCATCAGGTCAGTAACAGATATTACAGTTCAGTGTAAAGGAAAAGACAGGACAGTCAGCTGAAGCGAAGAACAACAGACTTACTAACAGAAAAAAAAGTGCTCTGAAGCCTGAAAGCCAACTCTCAACTACCCATGAACCTCAGACATCTGAGGACAGATATTGTCAATCTCTATTTCTAAAGAATTTTCCTTAGTGAAGAAGGGATTAAAAAGAATAATATCCCCCCAAATTACTCTATTTTGTATGATACTACACATAAAAAAGGGACCTTAGAAGTTTCTAGTGAGCATGAATTCTATTCAAAGGGGGAAATACAGCTGCTAGAACAGCTTACCTCACTGGCAGACATGTTCTTCACTTGTTCTGGTTTTAATTCTGTAAAAATAAAGATAGATTGGTGAGTTTCCTAAGAAAATTTTCAGCACTTCTCACAACTAAAACATGTTTAAAGCACTTCTATTCTGGGAAAAAAAAAACAAACCTGCAGCTAAAAATGATACCTTTCTGCCTCAACACAGTCTCCTGCACAGAAAGGTACATGGTGTTTTTGCCTCCTTCTTCCCCATTTATCAGCTCCTCAACCAGGCTGCTCCCACACTCAGTTACTGCAAACACAGTACAAAGTGGTAGCAGAATTACTCCTTCTTCCTAAGGTATGGAAAACAGCACACGAGCCACCAGAGCTACCTTCCCCCACTATTCCTGGTATCCACAAGCTCCCTACTAAATTTCAGGAAACAGAAGGTACAGCCAGCCAAGAACACAGAAATAAAATCAGGCACGGTATATCAAAGTGCTTCTTGCCCTATGCTGCACTCATGGGATCTAAGCATTCTTGTATCATTCACCAACTTTTTTTTTTCCACTTGCAATGCTGTTATGATATCAACATATAACAGCAAACATTTTGCTATGAGAGGACAAGGAAAAGAGACAAAAACCAGGCAGGGTTGGCAAGGATGATATAAAAAAATTTTCAAAAAAATATTGTTTTACATGGAATACAGCAGGAGCAAGTGAAGAAAATGTTGCACAATGTTACAGAGTCTCTTCTTGAAATGGACTTGCATGTGAAGTGAGTTGTCAGCAAAGTAAAGCCTGCATACCTAAATGCATACAATATTAATTCCACCACTCTAAATAAATATATTCAAATTCTTAGGAGACATAATGTCTCTTATGAGAGCCATTTAATGCAGTTCTGTTTCCCAGTTATTATGCAGGATTGAGAAAGACATGCTTTGCAAATGCAACACCTGAAAGAAAGTGGGTAAAAAACATTATATTTCAACAGCTGCTTTCAAAAGAGATAGTGCACTGGCAAAAATGCATGCTATAGGCTTTAAAAAAATAGTAACACAAACACACCCACAAAACATGCACAGATCTCTCCTCCCCATAAATAATTTAAGAGACTTGCAACAGCTTTTATTTACACATAATAGGCTGATACTACAGAACACTTTTGCTCTGCCTGCCTTTAGTACCTTTCTGTCACGTAGTATGTCTACAAACAGAAAACTAATACCAAGTCTTCACAATCTTTTCTACACAAAAATCCCAGTACTGATTTCCACTAAACAAGATCAGTTCCTTCAGATGTGGCTACTGGACACATAACTAGCTAGTTAAACAGAACAAAGAGAGGAGGTATTGCAAAAAAGCATTCACATCAAAACTGTGGTTTTTCCCAAGTTGAAAATGTCAGAGAGAACAAATGTGAGTAAAACTCTATTTCATTCACAGTTGTCATCTGGATCACAATTCAACATTAAGGGTTAAAAACATAAAAAGCTATACCATTCAAACTGTATCTAGAAAAACCCCATAAAATTGCTTCTGTTTCAGTTTTCCTTTAGACTTGAAAGAGATCTGACAACTTTATAAAGACAAGTAATGCAAACAGCAATTGCTATTCAAGTAATAATTTAGCTACAACAGAACTGACACCAGCCTCAGAAAGATACGCTAGTTAAAAACCCCACAAATCAGTGAGAAACACTTCACACTGCTTTTCTCCTAAGACACAAAAATTTTCTATTTCACATGGTGAGATACTGAAGGGTTTTGTGTAAGTAAATCTTACAAAGACACTATTACAGGGAACAGACTAAAAATCCAGTGTAAAAAGCTTCACTTCAGAGCTTTGATAATTATAAAGATGTGAGAAAATATATCTGTAATGTCAAAACCTAAATAAAAATCTCTGCAGCTTACCTCGAATGGGACCTAGCGCTGCATCCTTCGCTAATGCGGTTAGGTCACTTCCAGAGTATCCATCTGTCATTCTTTGTCAAAGGAAAAGGTGGGGTCAAGGAGGAAGGGAAAAAACCAAAAACCTGCTTCAAACCACATCAATTTAATTGCAGATAATCCAAATGTTACTTAATCAGAAGAACTATTACTTTGATGTTATTCTGTGAGTTTAATAAATCAGAAGTTCACTATAAGTGATCCATATTTCACTCCAAGTGATCTTTCAGAGATTAAATTTAAACTACAGATATATTCAACTCCCAAATAACATTCTAGGAAAAAAAAAGGTAGCAACCAGAATTTGATCTCAAGCACATTTACTATTTCTGTTATGAGAATTCTGTACCAGTAGTTGATCAGCATTTATCAGACTACTGTAACACCAAAACCTCAACTGTCCTGTACTTGTTCAATCTGATCAGTACAATGAGAGAACCCAATACCATGGGTTTAATATGATACAAAGGGAACTGAAAGGAAGGTAAATTCTGCTACCCACTAGAGTTTGTTAGTTTGTTTGTTATTTTTATAAACCTGGCAGGTCATCCAAATCCTCAGCACTACAAGGTAGGGAGTAAAAAGAAAAAAAGAAAAAAAAAATTCAAACCAAGGAGCCAATCTCTGTGAGAGCTTTTTTAGAATTAGACTTAATATCCAAGTTAACCAATGAAATACTTCAGAGGATAAAGGCCTCCACTGAACCAGGAAGCTACCAATACAAAATGCCAACATAAGAGAAAATAAGTAGTACAGGTTACCTAAAGGAAAATTTAAAAACAAAAACCCCACCACTGTAGAGCATTGGCTAGCTGCAGTAACAAGAGCTTAGTCTCCTGGAGATCAGGAAGTCTGTTACATTTTATAGAAAAAGTTACAGACGAGCAAAGGAACGCAAAATCATAATGGAGGTTAAATACTTCTCTCTTTCAAAATGAAGAAAGATGGAAAACGAAGCAGGCAGGATGCTCAACTTTTATAAAGGTGTACTGAAGTTGCATTTGTAATTTGGTTCTTATATTTGCAGTTTAGAATACAAGACACTGACTGTTTTTCCTCCACTTAGCTATTACTGCAGCCTAAGTGTGGCCTGAGCTAACAGCCTTCAAGTACAGAGGGAATATATTCAGCTGGATTACACAGCAATGCCTGCAATACTACTAAGAGGCTGACAAATGCTACATCCAAGACTCTACTAAAGTCCCGTGTACTACCTCAAAGAGAGAAAGACTGAAGTACATCTACCTGCATATCTTTGTTATCTCATGCTCTGTTTTCACTCCTTCCTGCACTACCTGCTTTTTAGTCTAACCTCCTTCACACCCATTATTAGATTTAGGTGACTAACAGCAGTACTGTGTCAATCTTAATGATGAAAACCATAAAACAACTCCGTTTCATAACAGGAGGGAAAAATTAACCCACATTTCCCCTATCAAATATGAAAGTGAAAAGAATCTAAAATCATCCAGTGCTTGTCTGCTATGTTGGTAATACATTCAACAAGTCTAGCAAGGCACCAGCAAAGAGAACTTTGTTTTTATTTGAAATGAGTGCCAAGTGTAAAACTGGTGCTACCTTTTTGCATCAGAGAGGAGAGCTGGACTGCTTGAGGGATGGGCGGAAAGAAGCCTCCCCCTCCCTCCTCCTCAAAGGAAAGAGCTGATGAGCATGTTTCAACAACAGAAGCCTGACTGGGTGCATCCTGTGCATATATATATATATGCATATATAAAAACACTGTCATACAGCCTGACAGGAAACCATCTTCCCCAAATGCATGCAATTCATGTTGTCACTGTCGGATTATTTACATTAGTTACATTTTGAATGAATTAAACAGTCTGAATGAATGCAGTAAAGGAATATATTTGTTTAGTATAGCTACAAAATACTTACCTAGCTAGTTGAGCCAACTCTTTTTGAGTTAATGGACTTCCTTGCTTGCTTAGAAGATTTTTTAGCAAAATCAATCTTGTCTGAAAGAAAATTATCAGATGTAAAACTCGTTTTCATGGAACACTTAGACTTGTGTTGCAAGAACAGAACTACGCTTTTGTGCTTCACCAGTTTAAACTTGCCTATAGTGCTTGTGCAATTAGACTGTACATCATCATCTCTTCAGGTGCAGAGATAGGAATTGGGTCATAACAGGATCAAGGGCCTAACTACTAATATCAAGAATAAGTCATCAGAATCCTCATCAAAAGTCCTGATCTCTTGTTGAACTGGAAAACATTAAGAAAATTACTTTTATCTTCTGCAATAAAACATTGTCCTTCAGCCAAACAACCATGCTCCTGCAAGTCCTACTTCAGACTTGCCCATGTCTGCTAGTATGTAAGCAACACCTCACTAGTCAAGACATACTGAGTAGCTACCATCAGATTTGCTACTACCATGAGTGGGAAAAAAACTCCAAAAACTTAAAATAGTTCCCAGAATTAATGCACAGTGTATATGGTCAAGCTGGGCCAGAAGTTAGTTCACAGAACTGTAATCACCCACGAGGGCAAGTTAAGAATTGCCTATAAGTGCCTTAAAAATGTGAGTGGAAAACAATACTTACTTCCTCGTTTGGTAAAGACACATATACCCGTTTGGTGAATCGTCTGAAAAAAACCCAAACATGTATACATTGTTCACACTATTCTGTAACTATTTAACACATACAAATCTAACATTTGGTTTGGGTAAGTGCCAAAATGTCACTTCCATCATCAAATTCTAGGAAGCAGAACTAGAGATTTTGAAAAAACCACCAACAACCAACCAAACAATATGTACAAGCCGCTGGTGTCACCTTACTCTTATCTGAAGCTGTAAGACTCCTCCCAGAGGGGAAACACTCTAAAGCTAGAAAACACCACTGACTACTAGCAATGAAATGAAGCATCTCTTAATTTTTTCACAAGAAAGTCTTTGGAATAATTTCTTCAGGCAGTGCTGACATATCTATTTTCCTCTATCAAGAATGAAATGAGAATAAAGTATGAGTACTTTTAGCAAAAAAGTCCTAAGGCAAATCTACAGCAAGATCTGTAATTGCATGGGATGTCAGAAGTCCAATAGTCACAGTGAATAAATACTGGATTTCTGGACAATCTGGAATACTGGTCAAATTTTCTCCTTTATTCTGCCATTAAGATCCAAATAACAAAAAAGCAATATATTAGATGCAAGAAATTTAAACAATACGGACTTGATCCCAACAGGTACTGTTGTTTCAGACAACTCCAAGACCATCATGATTATGCAGATGCATCCCAAAAGAGAAAAGCCCCTCTTAGAGAGGTTAAATAATTTAACCTTGCTGAACAACTTTTACTTATTACAAAACTTCACCAAGATACTAAGCAAAACCTGTTCTTCATAATGAATATCATCTTACTATACATTCAGAAAAAGAGACATTTACATACCTGAGAACAGCATCATCAAGCTCCTGAGGCCTGTTTGTCGCTCCCATCACAAGTATTCTGTCCTCTCCAGAAGACTGCACCTATATAATGTAGAAGGCAAGACAACTTTCAGTTTACACAGTCTACATTAGGTAGAAATACAACAAAACCAGTTAAAGATTTGCCATATATTCAGCACACTGATGGGATCTTACTATATATGCTTTTTTTTTTTCCTCATTAAGATAGATTCAAAGTATTCCTCAGATAAATGTAAAGTCAAACCAGGAAAAGGTTAAAAAAAAAAGTCTTGCTGGAGAAAACTGAGACTGTAAAACTATAAAATGCACTCATAAGTTTAGTCATCAGGAGATAATTATGTTGAAAAAGCCAGAGACTTTCTGCTGTTCTGGGGTTTTAACATCAAACATTGTTTTGAAGCCTATAGGGTGAGAATCAAAACTTTAAACTAAAGTATAACCAAAACCACAAAATCAGATCTGAGATCCATCTAACACAGGCCTCGCAGGAAAACAGTAATCAAAATAAGCTATAAAATAATCATAATAGCAGTAAGACACAGCAACTTCCTTCCCAATTCACTCAACTGATTTTATACCCAAGAACATGGAGACTTACACCTTCCAAACTTCAGAGAAAACACTGGGCTATCAGAGATATTATTATTTGCTGAGTGTTCAGTTCTTCATAGATTGAGGTTTACTGCTACCTTACCATCTTCAAAAGGTTCCCCAAAAATATTGTATGACATACTTACACCTGAAATATTAAGTCAGCAAACTTTGCTTTATGCTTATTTTTCCCTTTTCATTTTAAGGGAAAAATCTGCATGTGTGTGTAGTAACTTCTACATATCACTGTCACATTGCATTATTTGTCCTGACTCATCCATTTTGGAGTTTCTCCCAACCTTGCTGTCTCTCCATATCATTATCTGCTCCTCCTGTACCTCATTACTACTGCTTCACCACTGCAGCAATATTCCACTGTGCTAATGGAACACAAACCAAAATTATTCAATACAAGAACAGTCCTGTGACAGAAAAATATTCTGATACCCATTTGTGCATGTGTCCCACTATGAAACCCAGTTCCTCTTCGTAGGTATTGCATTCATGCCATTAAATACGCCTTACTGTATTCTGCCTTCTCTAGCTTATGATGCTGAGAAAAAAGTTATAATTCAGTAAAAGTTGTACTAACACAGAAATTAATCTTTCTGATGTGTCAGACCTGTGTATACATGAGATATGTGTGTGTATGTACATAATCTGAACTAGTCTGTTTGAAATCCTCATCCTTCAAGTCTCACCCCTTGACAGCACATGCTTGTGACACATATTCCTTTGAAACCAAAAACTACCTAAAAGCCATTTAATCTTGTTTTACTTTGCCAGAATAAAGAGAAGCGATTCATCAAACTATGCAACTGCAAACACAGATTCAACTCTTCCTGACCCTCAAATGTCCCTACTGCCCTGTAAGAACATTTGTCCTTTAAGCTCCTTTACTACTGCTATCTGTTATCCTTTCTTCTCTGTCCACAATCTTCCAACACATTATTACAGCTCATCTCCAGATTGCTACCTTTCAGTCCAGACTGCATTTTCCAGACTACTACAGTAAGCAGGTAGAAACTTACTACAGTAAGCAGGTAGCAAACCTCACTGTTTACTGAACACAGTGAGGTGGGAGGGGGGCTGAGCTAAGCCCCAGCAGCCAAATCCTTTGTAATTCACCTATAGGTTGCACTGGTACCCACTGTATTAGCCAGTTTAGCTAAATTAAACAATACCAAGACTAAATACTTACACCATCAAATTCTATTAAAAATTCTGTTTTTAGACGCCTGCTAGCATCATGTTCACCTTCTCGTCTTTCACACAAAAGGCTATCAACTTCATCTAAAAAACAAAGAAATACATCTTAATTAAGCATACAACATCACAGTCTTTGTATTTGCCTAAGTTCTTTGCTAATATAGAGCTCCATTAAGAAAGACCAGGTCTTTATTACTTAGGAGCCAGACAGATCTCAGGAAAGTTTAAAAACTTGTGTAATGTGTTGGCCTTTGAGTAGGTAATGCCAAGCACAGATGAGAGGAAAAAAAAATATAAAATAAATCTTTCTGATGATAAACTGCTACTCAGGACAAGCAAACCCATTCACATGTTGGAAGTTTAACGGATTTACTCTGTAAAGGCAGTACAGTATTTTTCTTTTTGAGAGCACCTCTTCCCACTATTAGCACCAATTAAATAACATAACAGTAATCTAACATGCTTTATATGAACTACTGATCGGCCAGCAGGTCATATCTGAGACAGTTGTCCTGCACTGCAGAATTACCCAAAAGAAGTTTACCCAACTATTCCAATAGTTAATTACTTATTCATCTTTAGTCAGTGAGATTATTTAAGAAAATAAATAAAAGTTAACATTTACAATCTTACCAATAAAAATTATTGAAGGCTGCAGTTCTCTGGCTACTGCAAATAGAGCACGCACCAGTTTCTCCCCTTCACCCACCTAAAATAACAATAAATTGGTTTTAGACAGGGTTAAAAATTTTTACTACAAGACAGCCAACAGAAGGACATACAGAGAACCTTGCTGGTAATCAACCACATTCAGTCCATTTATATGTATTCAGATTATCACTGGTTCAGTACATACAATGGTATTGTTTACATCTTAAAAGAAACATTACAACTTCTCTTATGAGCACAACTGAGTTAACTGTCAAGAGATTTTGGTGCCTAAATTACCAGAGTGAAAAGAGAGCTGGGACCCAACTCATTCACTTTTTAAAATTAAAAACCCCACAACCACTCATCTGCGTGACTGTCAGTGTCATCACTGAGCTGCAAAAACCTTTGACACTGATTTATCACAAGCACAAAACAAAAATTTTTTTACTCCACACAGGCTAACAGTTCACCAAGGACTCATAAGAAGTCTCTGGCTTTCTTAAGCCCCAATTACAGCATGGGTGTTTTCAAATCAATACAATTTACAGCCATTACTTACATATTTTGAAGTCAGGCTCGCTGCGCTGATGTTAAAGAAAGTAGCATTTGATTCTGCAGCAACTGCCTTGGCCTAGGAGAGGAGGGAAAAACAAAAGTACTTTTTAAAACATCATATTGAAGATAGTTCTCTGCATCTGTAGTTAGCGCTCATGTCCTGATTGATGATTTTGAAAACCCCTATTTCTTCAAAGGGAGCACCTTATAAATGGTACAGAAAACTTTTGTCCAGGCCACTTAAAAATGAGAATGGATATCCAGTCAAACCAATAGAGAAATTTTCAGACTCCCATAGACTTCTCTAAACCCATTAGCTCCATAGCCAACTTGCTTTCTGAAGAGTAACGGTCTCCATTTCCTTTCAATTCATCCTGAATAGACATCTAAGCCAGTTTTAACTAATTTAGGGTGGTAATTTAAGGCATCAGCTGGATCTAATCACACAAAAAATTATGGTGTTTCTTCCCCTCCTTTATGTATGCAAAAGCTGTTTCCAGAGGAAAGCTAGGAAAAACAATCAGTTGGAATGCTCAGACTACCCTCTTCTTTAACAGTTTCACCACATTCAAGAAATTATGATTCCCTGGTTATAGAGTCTAATTTTAGTAATTAGCAATTATGTTCCAGTATGTCAAAGATAACAGATGAGCTGCTCAGCATTCACACTCCTGCACTTCAGAGCTGATCCAGCTCCAGTGTCAGCAGAGAGCGTGCAGCTGCAGCCACACCATGTGATGCAGGACGATGCGCCTCGCTCAGCTGCATCAGGGCACTTGATGCTCCCTGGCTGATGCGCAGCCATGTCGCTCCAGTTCCCTGGACCTAACACAGGCTGAGAAAACAACCTGCAGCCAGGCAGTTCCACAGCCCTCAGGCTCTTTGCACAGCAGACTGCAAGTGAGATAATCCTCTTTTTTGCTATTCGGCTCCAACCCCATTTCCAAAATGTACTTCTAGTATGTTTCAGTGGAGAGCAGGTAACTTCTGATTAATCACTGCTGTACAAAACAATTAACGGACTTCCTTTTACTCTCTCTGAAAATGAAACCCGGACTTGCTGGTTTAAAATATTACTTGTCATAGTGAAAATAATTAAAGAGATCAGTTGAGCAATTCTCTCCATAAAATCCAGGGTTAAGAGCAATTTTGCATTTTTCATATAAAATGACACCATAATACATATTGTGTAAGAATGTACCGTTTGCTACTCCAAGCCCCAAACTGACAGCCACTCCTCATGGTTACATTTTAAGCCCCCCAACTCAGGCATGAAGTAATTTTCTCACCAACATTGTCTTCCCATTTCCTGGTGGGCCGAACAGCAGTAAACCACGTGCAGGAGCTCTCAGACCTGTAAATAACTGAAAAGGACATCATCAAGTTATCTTCGAAGACTTGAATAAAATGTTGCTTTACCTTTGTAAGAGAATGGTTTAAGACTGAGGAACGGCTGACTGGCTAGCAGTGATAGTAACAGTAGCAGTGCCACAACAGTAGAGGCTTTGAGAGAACTCTGTTACTAACTTGACCTAATGCACACCACTATTGTTTCCCACACAGCAGCTAAATTATGTTGTAACTGTTCTGTGCATGGATGCACTGTGAAAGCAGTTTAAAACACTTTCCACAAGACAGACTAGCCTATCAAGTTTGAAGTATCAATACCAGTTAAAAAGGGAGTAATGCAGGTGTATAGCAAGAGAGCTAAAGTAGTGCTCCTACTAACTCCATATGGACGAACTCCTTCATCTTTCCTTATTAAATGAAACTTGAGAAGACAAGCTTTCAATGAAATGATTTAAAATATTACTTAATAACCACCTACTCTCTCTATGCTACTGATAGTCATCTCCTCTCTCTCACTTTGCACTAGATCCATCCTTCCTGCTCTATAAAATTGCCCCCACCATATGTAGCATCACAGCAAGCAAGTCTACAAATTCTCATGAATACATAATTTTTAGTTATTACTCTTGCCTGTTTTCTCTAGCATTTTATCTTTATCCCTTCCCTCCAAAGTTTCAGAGTTTCTCTTTTGGTCTCACACTCACTCCTCCCTTCCAGCTTCCAATAATTCCAATAAATGAGCAAAAGCAATAGGAGGGGTATCTCATATACATCCCATGTGTAAACAGCACTGTTGGCAGGCATTTCTTTCCACAATATCCATGACAACAAATAGCTCCATTACCAGTGTTCTACTTCTGTCATGACCGACCAACACGTGTTTTGTCTATTATTTCATCATCCACAGCATTTTGTTTGTGCTTGACTCCGACCACTAAAAGTAGTTTCCCAGCTATTCACTAAGTGAACACTCCAGTGTTTCCACTTTCCATGCTGCATACCACCATGTGCATTTTTTGTCTGACTTCTTCTGTTTTAAATAATTCTTGGGGAGTTCCACCATTTTCACACAGCCCAGATCAAATCTGTAACTCTTCCTCACTTTGATCATCACCTACAATTCAGCTGCAACTGCCATTTATCACTGAGACACACTAAGCTTTTCAAGTTTCTGTTAACAGATTAATTACACTAAACATGGTCTGAACTAACTGCTACCATTTCATTAGCATCTTACCACTGAAATGGTTGCAGCCAGTGTTTCCTGTTTATGTACCTCAACTTTTGCTCTCCTACAAAAATACCATTAATTGGCTTGTTAAATATGAATTTGAGTTCAAAACTCATTAAGATTAAAACTGAACTAGTGTTAATTTACTAAGTATCCCCCTATAGCTGCCACATCTACTGTGTACCAACCCTCTCTACTTCCAAGGAAAGTTTAAAAATTCATGGGATTCTCTGTCCTTATTACATCTCAACCTACACCAAGGTCAGGCGCATTGCTAGCTACAGTAATATGAGACAACCTTATTGAAGATACCACATTACTGGAAAAGAGTGACAGCTACTCCAAGCTCCCACCCAGCTTATTGCATTCATGTCACTGAACAACACTCCTGACACACTATTGCACTGTGGTAACAGAGATGCTATAAGGACACCTTCCCTCTGCATAACAACATCTGAGCACACACATTTGTTGCTATAGCTTTGTTTTCCTTACACCTCATATTTCTGTGATGCTATGCCAGATTTACAGTTTCTTCCCTACACTGCTTCAAAACCAGTAGCTGCATTAAGAGGAAAACCACAGAGTGACTCCAGTCACCTGTCCATGTGACAAACGAGACTCACAAGCAAACAGAAAGTACAAACAGTAATTTTTCTTCGATAATCACAGAATCATAGAGTGGGCTGGGGGAAGGGACTTCGAAGATTATCTACTTCCAACTTTGATGTTTTCCACTAGACCACACTGCTCAAAGCCCCTTCCAGTCTGGCTTTGCACAACTCCAGGATGGGGCATCCACAACTTCTCTGGGCAATGTGTTCTTGTGTCTCATCATCCTCACAGTGAATAATTTCTTCCTAATATCCAAATCTAAACCTACTCTCAGTTTGAAGCTATTTTCCCTTGTTCTCTCATTACCTGCCCTTCTAAACAGTTCCTCACCAGTTTTCTTGCAGGTCTCCTTCAGGTACTGAAGTAATGTAGTATGGTCAGCCTGGAGCCCTCTCTTCACCAAGCTTAACAACCCCAATTCTCTCAGCTTTTCCTTACAGGAGAGGTGCTCCAGCCTTCTCATCATCTAGGTGCTCCTCCTCTGGACTTGCTCCAACAGGTCTATTCCCTTCCTGTGCTGAGGACCCCAGAACTCCAGCTGGGGTCCCATGAGAGCACTTCAGGAAATCATTGCATTCAATTTCCTCAAAAGTACTGCAACTTCTAGTAAGCTCAGCTTTAGAAAATTACCAATTTATTTTTTTCTTAAAAGTAGCTCAGAAAATGCCAGTAGCATACAGACTAGGCCTGAATCTAGGCAGTCACAGTAGTTGAGGTACCATCTATGATAAACAAAAGCCTAAACGATCAATTTCCATCCAGCCAACTAAAGAGGAAATCCTCCCTCAAATGTTATATACCTCTGTGTATTTGTTTGTTCACTTCACTTCTTTGCATCCTCTCCATCTGTGAATAAACTATTCCAAGTGTTTAACCAACATCCTCACAGAGAGGATGACCAAAATAACAGTAGTGTTTTTCCAATCAGATGGTGTCACGACCTAATTTACCTATACAAATCTCTTCTGTTTCACTCTTCCAGTTCTGGGCTTTGTCCTTCACATAGCCATACAGGGTTGGACACACAGCTATAGCTATCTGGAATAGTCAGCCTGACAAACGGTGAGAAATTCTGTTTGTTTGCTTTTGCTGTTGGGGTTTTTTTGTGGGGTGCTGTGTTTTTGGTTTTGTTTGGTTTTTTTAGGAGTTTGTGGTTTGCTGATTTGGTTTGGGGGTTGGGTTTTTTGGGAGTTCCTTTTTTTTTTATTTAAAGCTCTTGCTCCAGTCACTTTCTGCAACACTGATTAACCAGAAGACAAGGAATTTCACTGTAGTGTTTTAACACAAAAATCCTGTTCTCTCCTTTTCCAAGATGGCTATCACCACACAGCCACCCTTAGCAATCACAATCAGTAAAAACAGGATTCAAGAAACATCACTTCATGAAGCACATACATTTCTTTGATCCTGTCACAGATTCATAACAATAACCAGTTGCTTACCTCAGGTCTAAGAGAAGGAAGGATAACAATTTCTTGCAAAGCTTGTTTAGCCAGTTCTTGCCCTGCGATATCATCAAATTTGACAGCTGGCCCACTAACAAAGAAATGGAATACTAATTAGTCTAACAATGAGATACTCTTTTTCAGCTGCAGCTGACTAATTTAATGCATTTGACTATTTCTACAAAACCCTTTTGAGAAAATCTACAACTTATATTGTTAAGTATTTTAAAACATAAGCATTTCTGAATTGCATTTTCATCCTTTTGCCATAGTAATAATAAAAAAAAACCATCCAAAACAATCCTCAAAAAAACCCACAACAAAGTAGAAGTACTAATTTTATTCCAAGTGGACCAAGATAGTACTGAACGAAAAACTGATTTACTGGATTGAAAAGCCTACTTTTGTTCATACTTACCTATCAACAACTTCATTTAGGATAAGATTAGCAAGATTACTGTCCACATTTCTAAATATCTTTGTGTCTTTCTTTTTTCGAGGAGCAGTCGTAGGAGTAGAAGGCTTATTTGTTCTGCTATTTTTAGGAGCGGCCTGGAGAGGGGGGGAAGAAAAAAAACCCGAAAATGCCAGATTAGTACTTTAGAAGTACAGTGTTAAACAAAGTAAGATCTACATTTCATTTGCTCCAGTAAAACAGCATATTAATACCCAATATTCAAACGCTGTATTTTGCTATAAATCATACTATCATTAGTCTAGCCATAAGTAGAGTATCTTAGGCTCCAGTGGTGAAGGGTCTTTGGTTTGGGTTTTTTTTGCTTGATAATTCATTTATTTAACTGCTGTATTTTCCCCAGCATACTCTGGAAATAAGCATCACAAACCATCTCGGGTTCTCAATACCTATAAGCAAGAATTCCTACTGCTGTCATACTTTGTAACAGGCCACTTAAAAGCCTTGATATTATTGCAGCTATAATGTTTTATTTTAACAGAACATTTATGTTCATTCCATTGTGCTCTTCATTCTACTTTACTGGGTAATAAGGATGGAAGGGGAAAAGATGGGTCAACAGAAATGCTGTATTCTTCTGTATTCTTAGGTTAGGACTTATTTTTGTGTTTCAGTCACAGCCTAACCACAGTTTGCTTGTCAATGTGGTTGCAATACAACCTGTGCAAGTATGCATGCTTTGCAGTGAAGAACATGTAGGGGGCAAAATCTTATAGTTCTGCAGTGAGAGTTTTTTCCCCTCCATCTTTTACATACTGGAAGTAACATTTATTTTCCATCTAGATAACTTTCACTCAGTTTCCCATGCAATTTTCAAAGCAAGCACTATTTATTACTGTGATTACACTTCAAATTCATTTGCCCATGCACCCACATGATGCCCTCCAATTTCTAAAACCAACTCTGCAGCTTAGCTCAAGAGATTTGGCCAAAAATTTGGAGTTTCAGTTTTTTCAAAAAACTTTCTGCTGCTACAACACTGCAATTAAGGCATTAAATCCAAAGCTTGTTCTGGAATTTACACTGACTTTTCTTTCAAGTGTATACTTCCATATTTATCCTCACTGTACCTTGTGAGTTGAAGGTGTAGGATTAGATGCTGGTCTAGACACAGAAGATGATGATATCCCACTGTAGCTGGGCGTTCTGTGGTGACCTGAAAGTCCTGTGGATCCGGTTTTTGCAACAGTCTTTGAACGAGGAAGGGAATTACTCGTGTGTGTTAAGGGGTCCTTCTTTTTTGGAACTGCTCCACTTTCTATAAAGAAAATCAGTGTCATAAGAACATTGGGAGCAGTCATACTTCTACCATAAACTGCAACTAGAAGACAGAATTGTTGAAACATATAATACAGTATTATAGTAGAATAATGTACATTTCTAAAGAGGTTTAGTGTTTTCAAGGGGATATTGACTGCTGCTTTCCCCTACAGTTAAAATTCTACCTTTTAGGAGCTCTCAAAATGAACCCTAGTGAGCCATCTTAGAAAAGCCAGAGATAACTTAGTCCTGTTATCAAGGGAAGAACACTATCGATTCCTTATGATGCAAAGTCTTCTGGCTTGTGTTCTGCTGTCTTCTTTCCCGAGAACTCTTAAAAATAATCATTATAATAACCCCCAAATTTCAAGCCTTTAGATTCAGGGTGTTCATTCTTTAAGGCTAGTCAATTGGATGCTAGCTAACATTATCTAGCACCTTCCACACAGAAGCTTCACCAAAGCATTTTAATCTGGAAAAATTACAATAGTTATACCTGCAAGTGACTGTCAGGTGCTTTTTCTTTCAATTTTCTTTCACTTTAGCAATCTCAAGGGGTAAGTAAATTCTGAATGGACAGCTCTGAAGCAGTTTACCTTCCTAAAGTAAAAATTAAGTCTTAAAATATATTTAAACATCACCAGACATTCCACTCACGCTACTTATTCACCTCCATGATGAAGCAGCAAAGTCTCAAATTAGGTGACACACAAACTTGAAATACTGGCCACAGGTCACCAAACTACAAAAAGCCATTTTGGTTCAGAGTAAACAAATTAGCACTTGACGTCTGTGCTCTCCATACGGGATACATGATAAAATAAACTTCCTTGGCACAGAAATGGCAAGTGTAAAATATCAAATCAGAGAATAAGAGGTAAGAAGGTGATACAGCAAGCAGGCATGTTGGTCAGGCTGGTTAATGATTAGAGCATAGCTTTATATCAGGGTGGGTATTTTTTGTGGTGGGAATACACTACTGGAAACTGTCTAGTACAGTACTGTCATCTGTGATGGAAACTGTAAATACTGTCTTATTCTATATCCTTTTAGAAGGATTAAGGTGTCATTTGATTAGGTAAGAGAAATAGGGCATCAGAGGTAAGGAAACTCAAGACAGATTTCAGCTCCCAGCGTCTTCACCAGGATTGTAAAAACTTGCAACTCAATTTGACCTGCTAGTCTTAAGTAACAGGTCAAAGAACTCTGATTTTTAAGGAAATTAGTGACTCTATGAAGAATTTTTAACTTAGAACATTGCAGTTCAATGAAAAATACTTTTAGTAAAAAGCCTTGTAATTTTAAATGTTGTGTTTAAAAAATTCAAAGAATACTTCAGTCAAACAGTATCACAGATGATCAATTAATTACTACTACGTTCTCAGCAGCCTCTTTAAATGTATTAACAGGAGCAAATCTCTACACAGTCTGCAGCTACCCTTAACAACTCAGTGAAAAAGTTTCTAAAGCCTTTCTTCAGACACGAATCCACCCCTTTTTCGAGTTACAGAAACTCTGCAGGGGTCACAATAAACAATGCAGATGTATAAATACGCAAGAAACAAAGCAATTTGAAGAATATAATTAAGTACCTTTACCTGTAATATGTTTCTTGTTAGAAACAAACGAACAAACAAAAAACAAAACAGGAAAAACCACCAAAACTGGCTACTGACTAAATCACACGCAGTTCCAGAGCTGGATACAGTTACTTAATCATTCCTGCACAGGAATTTACACATTAAAAACTCTTTAAAATTAGGCATACTTAGTAACTTTCAAGTTCAAAAAGCAGTATATAAATCTATTAAAACATATAGCTACTCAGCACTTTGACTGGTCCAATTTAATCAAAAGGTGGCACTCAGTTGGGTTGGGTTTTTTTTTAGCCTGCCTCAACCTCATTTGCACAGCTGGCTTTAAGTCAACATGGGAAGGGTTCAAAAACCTAAATTAGTTTTTCTCCATGTCCTTCACCCTAACATGCTGCTCAATTATCTCACTCTCCCAGAACTACCTCCACATATTGGGAACAATACAGAGATATTGCAATTTTGAGGGTCATAAAATTGCACAGGTAAGGAGTATTTTGGGAAGCTGGAAACAGAAGCAGGGAAAAAAGGGAAAAGAGACAAGATTTTAATACAAATTATGATTTACACTAACGGCACCTCCAGGACTCAAGACCAGTAAGTTTACATGTTTTCTTGTCAGTCCTGATGGGCAGCACATAAAGAAGCACTGATGAACAGCTCCTGAACATAGTTGTTTGTTATGTGTCAATTCCAGAGGGAAACTTCATTTTGTATACAAATTTTCATTGAAGTAACAAATAAAAATCTTATCAAACTGCTCAGAATTACCGTTTATCTAAAGTTTACCTATTTCTAAAGCATGAGGTGTTTCAGTGAACATCACGTATCAGACAGTTCCTACGGTTCCATTATGCAAGATACGTATTTTGCTGTAAGAAATGCAAAACCCCCGAAACACATTTCTTACCCATTTTTATTTGTCATCTACTGAAAGACTGGAAATACATGGCAAGTGACCTTAAACCCCTCATGATATCTCCAGCAGCCTTTTGCCAAATGTTTCACTATTCTGTTTAAAACAATAAGGAAGTGCCTAAAATATGTTCTAATCACAAAGAGACACCATGGAATTTTTTCAAGTGTATTTGAAACACTGAACAGTTCAATTGTCTGCTTCATAGACACTTACAGGATAGTAAAAGATGCTTGATCGGTTTGATTTTACTCTCTAATTCTGGACAAAATAATTTACTTGATAGCTCCAGGCTAACACCACTGGGTTACACAGACCTAATAGCTGTCTGGTCCTGAAAGCATCCCTGCAATTTTAATCTGCCATCCAAATACACACACAACACAAATTACAAACAAGCAAGTAGCAAAATTTTGTTTGGGTTTTTCTATTGGTTAAACTGTGATAAGCTGCAGACACAGATGCCCAATTTCAGACTCCCTTACAAAGAGAAATGTTACAAGTTATTATATCATATATACACTTATTATATTAAACTGGTTTTAAAGATAAAGTACAAACATGTTTGAACAAATCAAAGAGAAGCTTGATTATACTAAATACCTGGAAATGTAAAAACAGTCTTAAAAATATGCAGCTGTAGCTCATTTATTTAATATAATAGCATCCTTTGTATTTCTAAGAAGCAAACCCATTATATTTTCTTTTCTGCATTTAAACCAGATTAAAGCACATGTTAATAAACAAGCTTCTACTAGTCTCTAACTCCTTAAGCATCCAAAAGAAAGTTTTAATTCAAATTAACAGCAGCGATTCCAGTATTGCAGAACAATTTCCAGTCTTTAGTTGTGACATCTTAAAAATCATGAGTGAATATTCCTCAGAAATTCCCTACATATGCCTATTGATAAATAATATAAAGGGACTAAAACAAGTTACTGTACATAATCTGTGGACACCAAGTTGGAAAAAAAAATCCACCAGTCTAGAATTATCTGTAACTTTATGTATGTAGTTTCATCTAAAAAAACCAACAAAACCAAGGAACTTTAAATTGCTGCTTTAACTTGCAGCAATTGCAAGACTGATCATTATTCAGGATCGGCATTCACAATAGCCCCCAGAACTGCAATTCTTCAAAAATTCAACTCAGATTTTTCAAAGAGGTAGATTCAAGTAATAGAAGCTACTTAACAGAAAGCTCCAGCAACTAAGAAGAACATGCTGCATGTTTTAAATGGTACACAGGCCACGAATTACAGCTGTCCTCCTTTCTGAACTGACAGAACCACATCAGTCAAAGATCTACTTTTGTCAAATTATGCTGTTAAAAACAATCTTACTGCTACTTGTTCTTCTACTGGGGGAACCCCTTGGATAACTTCAGTATTAATAGCAGAACTTTTGCAGCATGACAAACATTGCCAATATATATCTACTATCAAAGACAGGCCCGCAACTCCTTCCATGTGAAAACTGAGATAAAATTCTAGCTAGCTGCACAGTGTTCACGTTGAGGTAATTAAGAGAAATTTAATGCTTTCTCTGGTCATCCAGCATGCTGAGATTTACACGTAAAATGGTATACACTAGAATTACTGTAATACTCCTAAGTACTGTATAACTAGCAAATGAGTTCATAAAATTCAAACTCTGCCTTTGGCAAGACTGGCATAATCTCCTTCCCTAGCTTGTTTAAAAACAAAAAACAGCAATCCACAGTGCAAAAGAAACCAAGCACATCTGAGGGGAAAAATACAGGTAAATTGTTTTACATCTAATTTAAGACTGCTGTGAGAAGAAGAATGATGAGTATTAAATTAACATTACTTCAAAATAAAGGTTTGGGTCAAGGCCACTTGTTATTACTCTTTAGACAAGTTACTGCACAGCCCCCTGCAACTGAAGGGCAGGTGATACTACTGCAACAAGGTCTTGAAAAACCTCAGCATAAATCTGGAAGATAAACTTTCAAGAAAAATCTCTAGCTATTTATGTAAGTTTGGAAACCACAAATGTTGAAGACAAGGACAGGTAGTCATTTGTGTTAGAATCAAGTAAATTGGTCAGGAAGGCTGACACAAGTAGCACCTTGAGAGAACAAAGAATCTCAAATCAGCAACACTTTGGAAATATGAAAAATGTGCAATATAGCTGTAAGAATAGAATCTTACACAAAATTGTGAAGCAAAAACATCTGTAAAGACTCTGGCCTTTAAAGACAAATAAAAGAAAACAATGTAACTTTAGACCAAATGATGGGCAAAAAGACACTTTGTTCATATTGAAAGTAAGAATGACTATGGCTCACACTTCATAAAATCCTGAACTTTTAAAAAGCCCGACCTGATTAGGCAACAGTGTAGGTAACACTTTCCACAGATAGAAAACTAAGCTTACGCCAGAGCCCTGTGGCTCAATGTGGATACAGAAAAAGCTGCTTGCAAGAACTTTTCTTGCTTCTCTCTGGTCCCATGGGAGAGAAAAGCCTCCCACAAGGGCTATCAGTAGAGTTTATAAACCAGGGACACCTGCAGACCTTGCTAACCTTTGTTTACAGTACAATAGAGAAATATTTTGACAACTGGACATTAGCCAATCACCCTTAAGAAGGTGGCTGATCTTTTAACCAATTAGGCTATGAAGAAAAAAGAGATAAAAGAGTTGTAAAATAATGAAATAAATCACTATTGCGACACTATCCCTGCCTCTTGGTTCCCTCTTCTCCCTCCTACTACTGCGGGATACCGCGACACCTCTGAAGTACCTCTGCCTTCTCCGTAATAGCAGGTCTCTTATCTGAAGTAGTCTGAAAACTGATTTTGTAGTTTTCTAAGAATTTTTGTCATCTACTTTGTGTTTTTAAATTACTAGAGCTGTCCATATGGAAATACTATTTTGCATGTATAAAGGAAGAACAACAGCAGGAGGATTAGCAGATTGAAGCAAAACCACCTTTTTATGCTGCTTTTAAGAAAAAAGTGTATTACTGGTATGTTCTTACAAAAAAGACTCCCTTGCCCCACACCCCAACAAGAGAGACTGAGAAAGCAAGCACAAAAGCATAGGCATCAGCCATTCAAGAAATTCAGATGGCTGTTAATAGCCTGACATTCATGGTACTGTATCCAGGATCCCACAGCTGCAAACATTCAGTAGTTTGGGTAATCCTCTGACTTCTACAAGTTACAAATCTCAAGTTTACCTTTGGTAGATGGAAATGCAAATAGAAATGGAACAAGCTTCCCTGAGTCTTGTTCAAAGTAATCAGTAGACATCTGGTACCTGATTTTTTTAGTGACATGCTCTTCAGTCTTTCTGTCTCTCCTCAGATTCCACTGAGTCTGGTAAATGAACATTCTCTCTTATCCCATACTCCTTTTCAGAAACCAGGAACACTCTCAGAAAAATGCATTCCCAGAAGAGCATAGCCCTTTGCAGTTGTTTCCTCCACAGTTTGACTGAAGTGGGTCATCTTCTCTAAATCATCTGATTATGACTCCAAATGGGTAAATGGGCCACCCCCATGTGGGCTTTACACAAGTTTACCAACAGTGAGCACCTTCTGCTACAACAACTTCTGTGAATACAAACACCTGCCACAGAACTGGCAAAACACTTCTTGCTTTCCAGTAGATGCCAATGGATATTCTGTTTTGTTAATAACAGATTTCAGTCTTAAAAATTTTAATATACTTAAATTTCAGTCTAACCTTCTGCAGTATTCAGTTCTGAGATACACTGAGACAAAGTACAAGCAAATATTAAGAAAAGAGTTTAAAGAAAAAGCTGCTCATATTAAATAGAACATGTTAACAACTTTTGTGTGTATATGAATATATTTGTTCACTGAGTGTCTAGCCAGCCTGATAAAAAAACAGGAGTTTTCCTGGCTCATTTAAGACAGAGTGTTCTCAAGGTCAATCTACATAACTACACTTTTTTGACAAACACAGTTAAAACAAAAATCAGTAATCTAAAGGTGCCTACACTGGAACAGTTCCACTACTTCAACTTGTTATATTTTAGAAAGAATAAAATCAAACAGTAAGATGACTTCAGAAGTAGAAATGGAAAAAACCCCAGAAACAAACAGAAGAAAAGCATGTGGTTTACAATGTTTCAGTTTACTTAGTTTAAAAACTGAATGCTGTTCTTACTCAGTAGACAAGCTTCATGAATTCCAGTACTTGTTAGCCCTCTATTTTATTTAACTTCATTGTAGTCTACTTTAGAAATTATCACTTGAGATCACACTTGTGCCTACAGCTTTACTGTTGGCTAGCTTAAGACATGGGAATGTCTTAAGACAATTCACAAACCTTGCCATAACTTTACACCTTGTGTATGGACAAAAAAAGTTTACTTCTGCTATTTTAGTAAGTTTGGTTCAGTCTTCTGGGAAAGGATTAAAACAATGTTCTTTGACAAAATGCAAGAGCTGCTGTCATTTCCCCCTCATTTCAATTGCAGATGACTTTCTTGATGTAAAAAACCCCTGAAATTTAAAGCTGCTTAATGCAAATGCATATTCACAATATCATAAAGGAAGAGCTAATTAATACAGGCACAAAATATAACCTATATATCCGATATTGACACTTTCTAAAACAGGTTTAATGTAATTCCTTGAAGAATATAACATAAGAAATATTTTCTAAAATGTTGCCTTAGTAAATAGATTTGAGTTCTAGGACAATCATTGTAAGAGAAAACTGAATACTACAAAATAAAACAGTGTTGTCAAAGCCATGGAAAGAACGGAATGTATTTTATACAAAGCCTTTAAAAACAGAAATATAAATCATTTTATTTTAAAGCTGGTGGGGTCAGAATACAGCATTGTATTATTTTGCCTAGTAATACACCAGAAACTGAGAGACATCCCCTCAATAGGCACTGGTAAAACCAAACCCACCTGACTGGAGATGTCCATTGCGGCATGCCAGGTTAGTACTGTCATTATAGACCTCCACTTGCGGCTTGGACATTTGCAAAACTGCCTGCAGCTTCTCTACATAGTAGACAGAGGGGGGGGAGGAAAAAGGACAAAATAAACAAACAAAAACCAAAAATGAACCAAGAAAATTTATGTATGTTGAACACAGAAATGTCAAATTTGGCTTTGTTACAGCTAAAGATAAAATGAATATTTCTATCTATTCTACACATTCAGCAAATGTGTAAGAAAATTCTGTTAGTATGAGCGTGACCAAAAACAGTTTTAAAACTCACCATTTATGGCTGAGTTAATTACAACAATCTTTCCAGTCTAGTGATTGCAGTTACTTCTCAAAAACGATGTTCAGGATTAACTCAATTTAGTTTACTAAATATTTATGTTGATAACCCATTTCTGAAAGTCCTCCTCAAGGTGTTATTTTTGACCAGCTGCAAGGAGTCCTCACTTCTCTGCATATTAAATGTTCCACTTAAGTAGTAACGACCAGTTAACATTTTACAGAAACCTTCAAACTTAAAGGAGAACATAATAGATACATTACAATGATGTCTTTTAAGATCTCTATTTAGATATTTAATTGCCTTGAAATTAAGTCAATAAAGTTGTCATGCAAACTGCGTTCTTTGGGAGGATTAACTTCAGAAACACCTGAATACAATATTTACAAAGCTAAAAATTAAGGAGAAAGAAATTAACTCTGAGAAGTAATGAAAAACAGCCAAACCATAAGTCAAAGAGGTGTAAGGCTCCAAACACAAAAAAGGATTTAAGGACTACTTGGTCTCTGCAGCCCAGCTGCCACTCCTGCTCTTCCCACTGCAGTTAAAAACCTCTAGGCCATACTTTTGGGGCCCTTTACTGCCTCTCACACCTTTATTTCACATACACCCCTCTTGTTTTAAAAACAAACCATGGTCTGTAAGGATGTAAGGCATACACTGTTAAGCTCTCTCATTCTCCTAAGAGATAACAGCACCAAGAAGCTGCACGGAAGAGATGCAAAATAGAGAAGAGATGTCCTCTGGTAATATGAAAGCACATATTGCAAGAGCAGACAAATTCTACTGAACATGTACACAATTAAGATCATAAATACCCTGACTGGAGGAAGAATTGCCACTCAGAGCCTGCAGAAAGTACAACCAACATGCATGAGCACTTCCTTCCTTAGGCTTCTCTCTCCCTGTTACAGATCTTTCCCTAGTCTTTCTGCTTTGTTCCTTTCTCCTTCTTCCTGCTCCTGATCATTCACCGCTTAGCTCCCCTGAATAGTATCTTTACACCTCATAGTTAAAGTGATGACTTAATAACATTTAGGTTGAACAAGATGTGGCTTAGAATGAAAACTTGGTAGTCACAGGCAAATACGAAAAGCTAAAGTTCAAGATCAGTATGTGTACACAAGGTTTAGTTCATTCTAAATTGAAAGCTTTGAAGAGTCAGGTAGAGTAAAACAAAAAAAAAAGTCAGTCACATAGGAACAGCCTACAAACAACCACAAGCTCTGCAACTTCCAAGAAGTTACCCTCATAAGCTTTCCTCTCTAGAAGGGTAAGCAAAGTCCTTTTAGCACGACTGACTGCACAGAGTGTACCACTTTAGTGGATGCAGCACTACCAAAGGAGGCAGCAGAATGGTCTACTCCCTGCCCATGCATGCAACACAAATGGAAAGAACATACAGAAGCTTATGAAACAAAACTAGTATTAATAGACTTTTAAGATATTAGACAATCAGCTGAGTTTCGGAGAACATTTCTGAGCTTAACAAAAAAGACTTTCTAGTGAGTGACCATAACATCAATTAGTTTGTGTAGGAATTCAGGAAATGCCCTTTCCTTCAATGCTACAATTTGACACTGGGGTTCTACTACAATTACCAATGCTTAACTAGTTCCACATATTCAGGAACTACAGAATTCCAACCAAAGAAAGAAGAAAAAATGTAATCCAACTGTTGTCCAGTTTAAATTCACAGAGTCCTCTCATCACATTACCTATTAACATGTCATTTTAGTATTGCACATAAAATTTCAAAAAGCAAACATATCACTTTTCTTTAGAGACGGTATAGCTGTAGGATACTCTGGAATGTCAAAAATAAATTGAGCTTTTAAATATTATTCCAGTGAATTATAGGATACCATCATCTTCCACTTAAAGCTTTCTCCCTGTTTTTCCAGACACTGACAAAAAGTTTACAGATTCTCATTCATTATTTCACTCTGGTGACAGAACGCTGACATAAACCTACCAAACAAACAGCACTGCAACCACTGTCTCACTGAGGCAACAGGAGAGCTTTAGTTCAAGGTAACAAATTTCTACTAAAAAAATGTTACCCTGTAACACAAGCCTGAAGCAAAAAGCACCGTCTCCTCCAAGAAAGTGAAATATTCCAAAAGGTGTCCATTGAAAATCATATCTATACAGGCAGAATAGAGGAATACTAATACCCTCCAAAGAGGAGAGTGATGAAAGATATCTGAATTATGTGCCACATAACACCCTTCAATCAAAATACTGAAGCTACACATAATACACAGGGAGGCACTTATTGTGAAAGAAATCTGTCCCCCTACATAAAGTCCATCTGAAGTGAGAGAACACAGATAGGTAAAACACATAAATAGCATTAGAACTGAATAGTGTTGCACTGGCCATTGCAGCCATCCATCTTTAGGAACGACAAGTTGCCAAGTTCTGTGTATCGACTGTAGAAAACAAATACCTCCTGTCATTCTAAATATATCAAATTTAATGACTCTAACACGGGTGATCAGTCGTCCAGGACCTGGTCTGTGAAGACCATCAAAGCAAGGTTTAACCACACAACTAACACATCCTAACCATGTCAAAAACAGGGGGCCACCACCAAAACAAATGGAAGAACTTTCAAGTCCCCTGACAGTCAGCTCAATCCACTATTGTCAATGGACTGCCAAAGCGGGCAAGTCCCCTTGAGGTGACCTGAAAAACACCAGCAGTCACTTCAGCTTTCAGACTGTATCACAGTACAGCTTTAAACACAATTTACACTCAAGATTAAAACAGGCCTCAAAATAGGAAACTCATCATCAAAGGTGGATAGCTCCATCCTCTTCCAACATTAAAAGGTGATGACACAGTGGTAACACATGGGTGTCATCAGACATGACACTCATCAGTGGTGTTGAACACCCCCATCAGTGGGGTCATGCAACTTAAACTTACACTGATGTACCAACACTTCAAAAGAAAAGAAAAAGCAACAACAAAATACTGAGCACCTTCAAGGGACAGTTGTAATCAGCGTGATTTAATTTTCATTTTCTATGTATTACCAATGTAACCTGCTTGACTGGATGGCATTTGAGCTAGAAGTCTGCAATCACATCTCTGTCTAGCAAGCAGGATAAAATACTTGGTATTATTGTCTAGTTTAAGTTTGTTTTATCCTTTCAGCTAATGCAATAAAGCACTTGTCTACTCTGCCTTAAGAAATGGAGAAATTCCACAAGCTAGCAGACAACATTCTTATGAGTTCAATTCATAGGAAACATCATTTCTTTAAACTGTAATAGCTCCAAGAGCTTCATGCTTAATTCAACTACAAAAGTATCTTTACACCCCTTAAAAACTTCCAAATACCTGTTACTATAAGTAACAGGCTAAAAGTGTATTTTGAATGGCACATGGAATTCAACTCTAGATTACCTCAAATTTCTACAAAATCCAAATTTCTGCAAAATTACAGAAAAAATAATAAAAAAATGCTGTCAATACTTCAAAGTTGGTTAGATGGCATAAAAATATTACTCAAATAGAACCCTAATGATCAAACTTGCATTGATTTAAAGCCATTGAAATATCCCTCCAAAATACATCTTTTGTTTTCCTAAAGGGCACATGACTTCATTTGTTCCTTTTTATCCAAATTTCACTTTTAAGTACATTTTATGAAGCACAGTAAAAACCCTCAGTAAAAACTAACAGGAATCTAGGCAAAACAAAGTACTAATCTGGTAATTTTAAAATGAAAAAGCATTATTTTACATCAATTTACATAATAAACACTATTCTGTTTACCTTTCAATCTGCACTCTGAATGAAGTAAACAAATAGCATGTGATCACACATTTTGGTAGTAGAGATAAGTATACTTCAACTTCAGGGGTTTTTGTGAATTTTACCCTTTGTTTCTTTTCAATCATATCACAGCAGGTAAGCAGCTTAACAACATTGCAAGTGCTACTAAAGTAATACGAGCAAGGATGAAGCACTACCTACAAAATACAAACACTCTTACTTTAAGCTTTGAGGAACAGCAAATTTTTTCTAGAAAGAAATCCTAGTTACTTGCAATTAGGATGCCTGCAACAAGCCATACCTTAGCAAAGATTGTTAGCATGTAATCACTTTCACTCTATTGTTCCCTAGTTTGTATTATCTCTCTAAGTCAGCCTTTAAACCCTAGTGAGTGGAAAACATCTTTTGTCCATGTACTAAAGCTGTACCAAGAAACACCCATATAAAAGCATAGAAGACGGATGCCTCCTTCACCTCCTGTCCCTTCAATTTTTTTCAAAAAATACTACAGACATTAGGAACTCAAGGCAAACAAAAGGGGCTCACTTTCTTGTGGTTATCACAACTACCCTGTCATAGGACCACAGAACCACAAAGTGTAAGAGGAGAAAAGAGCCCAAGTTTTCCTGTCTTCTCTATATGCTCC
Source organism: Platysteira castanea (assembly GCA_013397175.1). Taxonomy (NCBI): domain Eukaryota; kingdom Metazoa; phylum Chordata; class Aves; order Passeriformes; genus Platysteira; species Platysteira castanea. The sequence goes on along the minus strand of VYXC01009344.1, from coordinate 45,777 downwards.
TAGAAGAATGAGTTAGTAGAACTCCACACAAGAGAGGGTAAGATTAAAGCTGAGATATGCAAGTTAAAATCAAGTACATTTGTTAGTGTACCCTTAAAGAGCAATTAAAAAAAAAATCTTTATTTTAATTTCACTGACTGAACTAAAAGCCTTTTCAAAGTTTTAAATTTACAGGATGCACTACACAGAGCCATGGGTCTGTTGTCTGATGGGAGGATCTTTACTCTGTTAAGAGCTTATATACAACACTTAATTTTAATAATGCTACAGCTATACAACACTATGCTTCTGAAAAAAGAGACCTTACCTTCTAACTTTAAAAAAGAACACTACTAGGAAAAAATCAAGAAAATTAGAATTTCCCAACCTTATGGTCTACATGATGCTAAAGAATTATTATCATCATCATTATTATTATTTACCAAAAATAAGGAAAATTGTTAATGTAAATGACAGCAAAATCAACAGAACATGAAGTAGTTACACTTACAAGAAGCACACTTGGCACTCATGATCAGCAATATATCATAAATTTCACTACAGTTCTAACAGAAAAATCCTGAACCAACTCCATCAGGAGTAAATCAAGACTTCCTCACTTTATAAGTCAAGTGTGCTATGATATAAAGACTTCTCAATTACTTTATACCTGAAAGTGGGTCATGAAATTCCATTTTCAAAATCCATCAACAGCACTTACTCTCAACTAAAAATTAAACTAAAGAGATCCTACAAATATAATGACTCCTTCACTTTAAAAATCAAGGTAATATTTTAGAAGAATGCATTAAATGAAGTTGTGCAAATAATTACGAACTTTCCAAAGTCATGAATTGTAACTGGTACCTAAAAGCTGCAACCGATCCTTGGCCATTGCCAAATTTGTCATCATTTTAGATTGGAGACGTCGAGCCCGTTCACACTGATCACCTTACAAAGAAAAATCCATGTTAAAACATAATTCTGTAAATTAAGTGCTAAAATACTGATACCCAGCCTTCCCTCCTCCTCCTCCCACCCCTTACTTATCCCCTCCACTATGGAACTTCATTACAAAACGAATGAAAAAAATCTAAAGCTTCCTATTTAATCGAGAATTTAAAGTTAGTTGACACTATCTGCTTTACAATGCTGCTTACAGAGTGATGGGAACCCAAACACTGCTTTGCATATTGTCTAACATTTCATGCTGACCTTGTCTCTGCATTTCTCTGAGCAGAGGTCAAATAAAAAAGGTTTTTAAAAAGCTTTAAAAGTGACTGAGTGGCAAGTACAATTTGAAAGAATTCACTTTGGCAAAATTAACAGATTTGAATTCAGTTGACTGTGTCCCTTTACATTTCAAAACACAGAATTAGACATTAACACTACCATTTCCTAAGAAATATTGTCTGTTCAAGTCAAGGTTTTTTTTTTAAATTGTCCAATTTATACAGGTTGGATCAAATGCCACTGGTATTGCCCCCTGAGTAAGATCACCATATACTTCTTAACACAGCTGAGGAACAAAATACAAGTCTGCAAAAGCACTTAGAGGTTTGGGGTTCGGGCAGGAGATTTAGGTTGTTATTACAATTATAATACTATTTGGAGGACAGAAATTCTCTGCAAGTCCTTCACTACACCTATATTTCTATGGTACATACATGCTTCTACACTACAGGTTAAAATGTTTCCACATAGAGAGATGGCTTTATTCCTTTGCTGGAAATGTTCAGTTATTTTGGCCTAAGTTATTCAGAAACACAATGTCAGGCCATTCCAAACTGGGGTGGGTTTTTTAAAGTTATACTGAAGGGAATATAAAATTCTGCATAAGTGAGAACATGAACTGTCAACTTCAGCAAATCAAATCAGAACTCAGTATTTTGGCATTCCCATTATATAAGAAATCACGTGTTTTACTTAACAGTGTTCATGAACTCCTTATGATTTTGCAGAGTCTGAAAATATTTGGAGCAAGATTTGCATGTGATATAGACCAGAGGTGGAACAGAGAAATGGACCAGTGTTCACCTACAGCTAAAAGAGAAGTAAGAAAGACCCTTATGAATTAACTCATACACCAGACTGTTCCTAGCCCCTACCATACTTAGTAATATTGATTTCTCACTTCAAAGAAACCATAAACCAAAATCAGTTTCACAAAACTCAAAACTGGCTTACCTTGACCAATTACTAAGACAGCTATTCCTTTTTCCAGTTCTTCAATTCCTTTCTTATACCATTCAACAGCTTGTTCCTTTTGTCCTGCTTAAAAAGGAAGCGAGCCCATTATTTTCTTGAACGAATAAAGCTTCAGAATGGTTCTATATAATGCTGCATAAAACAAGTAAGAGGGGGGAAGAGATATTTGAACAAAATCCTGCGATTTAAAGAAAGTCTTAAAGGGACACTGTCAACTTTATATCTATTTAAGTATCAAATATGCTTTTCTCTTAGAAACAGGTACTACACCACTCTCAAATCACTTTTGCCTGTTTTAAGAATAATTCTACATCTGCCTTAAAGAAATAAATGCCCCCCCAACAAAAAAAAAAGATAAAAAAGCTCACCTACGCATATTCACTCACGACAGAAATTCTGAAATTAACGGTTTTTACTTCTGGGACATCAACTAGAGATGTGTCTCTCATCTTTCTGTGATAGCCAATACCAAAATAACACTAGAGGCACAGAAACTCAAGAAGAAAACAAGTCTAAGACAATGCACTGGAGAGATGAGAGACGCTTCTCCTCTGGTTAACTTTTGTACAGTGCAGCTCATCTGTCATGGGGATATTTCTTTGTTTGTGCTATTATGAAACCGCTGTTCTACAGGTGTGTGTCAATTTTCACATGAAGCACAATACAAGTAGAGTTAGAGCACACCTCTGTACCAACCATGTCCTGTCTGGGTATTACAGCAAACAACCATGAACATGCTTATGCCTGACCTAAGGTACGTGACACCATGACTGCAAGTAAACCACTGAAGATCTATAAATATCTACTTCATATCACTCCTTTCTATAAATACTCTGCATTAAAAATATATTTGCCTGCATACAGAAAAATACTTTTGCAACATAGGTATATGTTGCACACTAAGCATGCTTTTCCACAGAGGAATACAACAGATTAGGTATTAGAACTTAAAACCTGGTCAGCATTAACAAGCTGCTAGTGTAGAAAAAACTAAAAATGTCTGCAATGAAACTTCAGATATCATTACCCTAGTTTCAGATGACATAATGTTTCATAAATCTATTATTAAGTGCCAGTTACCAGTGGTTGTGTGCTTCTACACTCAAGTCTTTTGATAACTTCAGTCCCAAACCTATTTTTTAGCAAATTTCAGCATCATTAAAAATATTTCAATACATTTCTAGAACCCTCTTCAAGATTTTCTCTTGCTCTTCTTCAGATAAAAAAATTAATAATAACATTTGGCAAGTTCCCCTGTGCAGGTAATTTCATGCTTTTCCCTTCTTACCAACACAACCCACAGAGCACCTGCCTATAGTCATGAACACCACACACCTTGGGAGTAATTTCATTACTGCCCTTTCTTCACCAGCCTCATATATCCTGACTGTTAAGGACAAAGCCAGATAAATTAAATCATCCAAGCTGAGTGACTTCAATCCTCTCTTTAAGACTTTTTAAGCTTCTTCTCCCTACCACCCACAGAAACAGTTTCAACTGCAGTGTAAATCATAAATCTAATACTGACTATAGCTAAATAAAAATCTGGTTTGAGATTATTCCAGACACCTCTGCTACTGCCTGAATTGCTTTGCTGTTCTTAGGGGCAGCTGCAAACATGCCACGGTCATCATTAAAATTTCACTTCCAGCTTTTAACTGGAGAATGTTTTAAAAACACTATACTACACCAAGCTGTTTGCAAAGGTTGTACTCCAACCCCACACAGAACGGTCGACTAGTTCTCAGTGATTATGACATTAAAAATACAATAAATGTCACATTCCTTGGAAGTTGCTGATTTGCTATATTGGCTCTGGCAGAATGGAGCTCATTTTCTTCAAACAGCCCCAATGGCACTGTGTTTTGGATTTGTGACTAAAACAGTTGATAACACAGAAGTGTTTTGGGTATTGCTGAACAGCACAACCTCAAGGTTTTCTTTTTCCCATCTAGATCCCCAGTGAGTAGGCTGAATGTGCACAGGAAGTTGGGAGAGTACACTAGCAGGATGATTGACTCAAACTGGCCAATGGAACATTCTGCATCATACAATATAATGCTCATCAATATAAACCTGGGCAGATGAATAACTGAATAGGGGCTGTCTTCCAAGGCAATCATTGCTTGGAAAGATTTCTCACTTTTTTTTTTCCTCACTTTTGCTCCTCCTATGTTCTCCCTTGTCCCACTTGGAGGAGAAACCAAGCAGCTGTGTGGATGCTTAACTGCTTGCAGGGGTCAACACACCACATGTGCCTTCTTAGTCCTAGGAAAAGATATTAAGCCTCATTGTGAAAGTACCAAAACAAGAGTAACTGCTCTGATAATTTAGAGGCATAAAAAATTACCAGAAGTGCCATCAAAATTAGTGAAGTATCCATACCTTCCACAACAGCAGAAGTGCCACATAACTAACAGGCCATCAGACAATTCAGGAATTCCACCCATTTCACACACTGTGTCTAACATACAGTTTTCTCTTTGAAGCTATAGGAAGCTTGTTTACAAATCAAAAAATTTTCAAAGATAAACATGTATTCTGGTAAAATCAGATAAGCAAATAACAAATCTATGTATTAAAGAAAAGGGAGCTCTTTCTCAAGGCAATGTATATTGCAGTTACAGGGCTGTAACAGTTGTGCAACTGCTCATATTAGCAGCAAAGATCATCTTACTAAATGTATGACCTGTGCAGCTAATTAATGAATAATACCCTAAAGGTATCTACACAACAAGTCCATGATTAAAATTGGTATTTAAGGGCTTACCCTCCAAACCACCCACAGTTAAAAATCACAACAGTGGAAGAGGTGCCTGATAACCTAAGACTGCTACTCCTCACAGAGCAATTATCAACAACACCAAAGCTTTCAGCTACCTCACCTTCTTTCACGCTTTGCTCCTATGACCCTCAGTGCTCTCTCGCTGTACATCTGTGCTGAACTAACCTTGCTGCACATGGTGCAGGTTTTTTTCTCTCCCAGAGCTTACCACTGCCACTCCCAAATTGTCAACGCAAAGGAGGACACATCCCACGCTTTTATGGTGCTCTCAGCATGTAGCTTCTACTGAAGACCTACTCCTATATTTTTAATCTCCTTCTCTAGGATAGCAGTTTCATTAAGGCTCAACTGAAAGTTTAGAATAAAGCATTCTGACTTTTCCACAGAATTTTAAAAACCAGCACAGCATGCCCCCAAGGCCTACCTTTTGCATGCTGACAGAATCATGCTGCTGCATTTAAAATAAATGATTACATTAAATGCAGTATCAAGTGTTTTGTTTGGTTGCGTTTTTTTAATGCTTTACAAAAAATTTTAAAAATCCCCACTCCTGTGTTTTATTTAACTGAACCTTAAACATCCTCCTTAATGTCTCCTCATCACACAGTGATCGGTTTTTAGGGTTTTTAAGTGTAAGTATGTCAAACAGTTTAAGAAAAACATTCCTTCAAGAAACTGTCAAAATACAAATATTTATTTCCTTAAAAGTCAGACCACTCCAAACGGGCATTCTGAGGGCCAAGTAACCTGAAGCCTGGCTTCAGCTCTCACATCATTTGTCAAGCAGTGCATCAAAGGATGCACCCTTATTATTGTCCTTGGTGCTTTTGTTGTCCGGCTGGCTGGGTAAAGGCTAGCTACAGTCACACACCCGCCCGCAACCTCTAATCGCCTCACCCAGACTCTCGCAGCAAAAACTCTTAAGTTATTGGAGAGAAATACAAGGACTTGTATTGCGTGGGGAACGAGTCCGAGCCGCAGCTTTGTGATCCAACCCGCACCTGCGGGCTGCGGCAGGGCCGGACCCGGCCGGGGACCAAAGCACCGCCACCGCATGCGGGCACAGCACGGCTCACCGCCCCGCACACACCCACCACAGCCCGTATTTCTCCCATGAGCGGGTTTTGTTTGTTCTTAGCTGAAAGCAGTTCCACGGCACAGGGCGGGAAGGCCCTGCCCGCCCTCCCCCCGCACCCCGGGGCGGCCGCGGGCGCTCCCTCCCTACCTGTCTCGTCCTCGTCGATGCGCAGCGCCATGGAGATGCACTCGAAAGCCCGCTTGTGGCACGCCCGCACCGTCTCGGGCGCCCCGCCGGGCTCGGGCGCCTCGCCGGCCCCGGCCCTGCTGCCCTTGGCGGCCATGAGGGCGCCACGGGAGAGGCGCTCGCAGAGCCAGGCGAAGAGCAGCCCGAGCTGGAACGCGACGAAGCGCANCGGCGGTCGGCGGCGCAAAACTGGAGGCGGCTGAGCCCTTCTTCTTCCCTCGGCCGCCCGGAGAATTCATTCACCGCCGTCGCCATAACCCGCTGCCAGGGACTGACAACAACCGGCCATGGCGATGGCGGCGGCGGCGACGCCCCTTTCGGCCGGCCCAGGGGGAGGGACGGAGGGCGGGATGCGGGCGGCCCCGGCCGGAGGCGGGGAGAGATGGCACCGCCCCTGCCACCATGGGAGGCGACGGAATGGCGCTTACAGCGCCCGGCCTGCCCTGCTCCCCCGGCCCGAGGGGCGGGCTCTCGGAGACGCTCAGCGCTGGGCCCGGAAAGCACAGAATCACAGAATCAATTTGGTTGGAAAAGACTTCTGAGATCGAGTCCAACCTTTGACCGATGTAAAACTAGACCATAATCAATTTGGTTGGAAAAGACTTCTGAGATCGAGTCCAACCTTTGACCGATGTAAAACTAGACCATAACACTAAGTACCGCGTCTAGACGGTTCTTGAACGTCTTCACGGACGGTGACTCTACCACTTCCTCGGGCAGTCCATTCCAGTGTTAAACAACCCTTACTGTGAAGAAATTCCTGCTGGTGTCCAACCTGGACCACCCGTGGCACAGCCTGAGGCAACACCGCCTTGTCCTTTCGCTGGCTGCCTGGGAGAAGAGGCTGCCTCCCACCTGGCTACAGCCTCCTTTCGGGAAGTTGTGAGAGCGCAACTGGGGAGTGAAAAGCACCAGCCCGCTCCAGCCCTGGCCGAGGCCGTTCAGTGTCGGCCCATGGAAACGCACCGAGTGGACGGGCGATGAATAATTTAATAGGATTAATTATTCTGACAGGGGTTGTGAGCCGCCCCGCGGGCACAATGCAGCGCAGGTTCCTGGCGCCGCTCCCGCCCGGAGTCATTGGTAGTGGCACACAGGCAGAGCCCGGGGAATTCCCTCCCACGGAGAGGCGTGAAGCAGCCAGTCACCGCCGGTGCCCCTGCTCCCGCCGCCGTGGAGCTGCCCCCGGGAGAGTGTGCTTCGGTGCTTTGTCTGCTCCGCATCTCTGTAATGGGAATGACAGGCTGTCTCCTCCCATGCAGGGAGCTAATGGAATTCAGTATACATTATAGATACATCGCTCTGAGAAAAAAAACCCCAAACCTTTATTTCCACTCTCCTTACCACAAGTGAACACCCAGTTGTCCAAGCCCTGGTCAATTATTTGCCTAGCCCTAGTATTTAATTATTTGTGTCTCTACTAAATGAGGTAGACCCTCCAGCTCCCTACTCCTTTGGTTATTTCAAATCTTTAAAATGCTTTGGTACCTCTGGTCTAGCAAACTAGGGAAGGCATCCCTACACCAGCAAACACCTTCCTCTGTGCTTCAGTCTTCCCACCTTTGTGGTTGCTTTGCCTGTTGGCTGATCTTTTTCGCCGTTGTTTTGCTTTGTCGTACACTCTCTGTTCTACAAATAAAATATTGAGGTACTGATGTTAGATTATAACAGATCACCTCTCTGCCACACCCCTGAACTGCACCCCAAACTGTAGACAGATAATTACTGCACATTTCCCCCAGCTTATAGCAAGAAATAGCAGTTGGTGAGGCATGTTAACTAAAAGGATATGCCAAACTAAAATCACTACTGTCTGCAATATTTTATTCATTTTTCCAAAATTGCTATAAAACTATTGGTGTTCTCTTTCTTGTTTGTTTATGTCTCATATAGTTACTTCCAGTTGCCCCCGGTAATGTGTATTTATTTTATTAAATGACAGAGTGGAGTGGTTTTCTTTTAATGACAGAGCAGTACACAGTATACAGTTTTCTTACTGTACAAAATACAGAATTTTATCAACATATAAAATAACATACATACAAACATAAAACAAAATAACTATCCATGACTAAGGCCATTATTAGACAAAGACGGTGAACCTATCAGTGCTGAAAAAAATGCAGCAATGTACATCAAGTATTTTTATTTTGTGTTTTGTAAGAAGGATTATGTTCCTCTATTATGAAAATATCATCAAATATTTTCCAGCCCACTCATGAGTGGAGAATTTTTTTTTAAGTATACTTAACTGTCCTTTAAAAAAATCTCTTGTTTATTGATAGAAAGGTTTAACAGATTTTGTAATACCAAACAAATTCCAGAAGCTGCAAGCAGTGTTAGCACTAAGTAGCATTCAAAAATGTTAAGTGAAATAAGTGCATAACAACAGATGATTGATCTATTGTCTTTAAAGTATCATCCCATTCCTGAGCAAAATAGAAAAGCCAGGGAAGGAATAAGTTTATTAACAAGGATAGATTGAATGATAATAGAAGACAACTTCTCTCAATCAACCCTGACTAGTCAATTTATTCAGTTATTTTTACTTTTAAAAAAATTTGACATTAGAATGACACCTTTGTAAATCATGTAACTGTATAATGACAATAAAAGAATGCACTTATTAGGGGAGTAACAACTTGTTAAGCCAAAACACAGCTTCTAAAGCAGACATCAGTCAGAAATTGTGAGAAAGTGTTAATGCTAGTTTGAAAACCTACAGAACCAGTTCACTATTGTGGCTATTAAATATTTTAGTGCTCTGCAAGTTAAATTTTCCTACCCTCCTACATTAAGACAGCTCTAGCAGTCATTGGACTTGTCAGTAACTAACAATCTGGCATAAGATTAATGCTAGTTTGAAAAAAAAAAAAGCACAAACCCTCAAACCACATCAGAGCAGTGGGTGGCTTTGCTGTCATAGTGAGATATCCTGGCTCAGCAAGGGTTCTGATGAACACCAGCAAGGGGTGGAAGAAGTGAAGCCTCCTTCTCTGGAGCGGGCAACTGTTGACTTTGCTCTGAAGACTAAGGACTTGTGACACACAGGAGGTACAATCTGGTGTCTCAGCAAAAGGTCTGGTAATCTGAGCAGACCAGCATTACAGCCATAGGAATTAGAAAGGTACAACTACCTTGACACCACGATTTACCATTACACCAAAAGCTAAGTTGGAAAACCTTTTTTAATTCCCAACATGACCTCTCTGCAAAACCTGCATTTAAAAGAGAATATATAAATGCAGAAACAGGGCTGGGCGTTTTTCAGGTATTCTAAATGCAATTCTCTAAAATGGCATCACTAGAACATGATGCAAAATTCAGAGAGAAGCTCAAAACGGACTGAAAAGTTCATACCTCTTCACATTAAGAAGTTGTTTGTGTTCCTGTTCTGTTTCAGTACAAAAATCTCAGTGTTTTCACCTTGTCTCCTTAGCATCAGCTAGGTTTGCTAGCATGAGGTACTAAAATAGACAAAAAGACAGGACACAATTCTGTTCTAATTCCAAGTCCATCAGCTGAGTATCAAATCTGTGACTGACCACACTAGTTTTTGAGCCTGCTTATCACGCTGCTAACATTGCCAGTTCCCCAAACATTATTTCAAATTCATTTATGTACACACACTTCATTATTACCACTACCTGATGATTACATCAGAGCAGAATCTATTGAAAACATGGTATTTTCTGTTATTTCTCCATTTCACTAATCTTTTAGGAGCATCAGCTAGATCATTCATATGCATTGCCATCACTGCAGCAAGAAGATAGAAAAAGACCTATTTTTGTAAAACAACAGAAGAAGGTTTATTTTCTAAAAAAAAACCAAAAAAACCAAAAAACCCAAACATACAAAAATGAAACTACTTTTTCAAGTCAAACCCAAAAAATATTCTTAAGGCCTTTTAATTCAGTAGCACAAACCACATAACCAGATAAAGAATTTACTGAATCATTATGGTTGGAAGGGACCTCTGGAGACCATCTAGTCCAGCCCCCTGGCCAAGGCAGGGTTATCAAAAGCAGGTGACAAAGGAATGTATCCAGGCAGGTTTTGAATGTTTCTGGAGAGGTAGACTTCATGATGTCCCTGCGCAGCCTGCTCCAAGTATTCTGTGTAATACTTCAGTGTAAAGAAGTTCTTCCTCAAATTTAATTTCTAATGAAAACAAACCAATCAGGCAGAGATGTTGAAACACTGCTACAGTTTGTAACAGCACAACAGCTACAGAAGCAGCAGACTTCCACTTCCTGACAGCTTCAAGTCAGGACAGGATGACTGACGCTGATCCCTGGAGAAAGCTAAGCAGCTGCTATTTTGTCAACAGAGAGAAAATTACCAGCCAGCACTCGCCGTTGTGCAAACCATACTCTACGCAGCTCTGGAAGGTTATTTCACCAACAAAACCCCACTTTTCAGACCCAAATTAACTTCAGCTGTGTTATTTTTCGTTAACACCACAGTGACCTCCTCAGACACCAAGGTGCATTGACTACGAGCACATTTCTGTACCCCAAAACCCCCAACCGCCAGCGTTTCTCAAAGGCTGACTTAGAGGCGAACCCACCCCGAGAGTTTTATTCCCGACAGGGCACCTGGAGACGAATCGCCCTCCGCTCCTCCCTCCCCGCNGGAGGGAAGGAAGGAAGGAGGGAAAGGGATGTCTCCGGCTACCCGCGGGGATGAATGCTGTATTTTCTAATCCCGGTATTGCGCTCTTCAGCGGACGTAACGCGAAACTTGAAGGCACTTCTCTGTTCTGCGTGCGGGAAAAACCAGTTCAAGTTTGGCGCGGGGGGGAGCACGGAGCGACTCCCTCTGCTTTCTAGTAATTGTGCCTTAGTAACCAATAGTAACCAAGTGATGCAATATTACTTAACTCACACTGGGCTTCATGTCAGCCTGCTGACCAGTTTTTTTATTGCTTTCCAAGATCTTCCTGTAGGTCCAGCAAATTTCACTTTTCAAATCATGGAGGGAGAACAGATTATGGAGGGACAGCCGCAGGTATTGCAAGAAATGTTTTATGTTCATTGTGTTATACGTGTAAAAGGAGCATTTTAGCTTTGCTAACCATGTCTTATTTTACAGGTTCCAGAAAATCCTCATTCCGAATACGGCCTCACTGAAAATGTAGAGGTAACAAAGATTTTGCTGCAGTGAAAGTCACATTTGTGATTAGGGGAAAAAAGTTGACTCTTGAGTCTAATTTCAGCAAATGTAATATTCCCAGTGGAGCCAAGCAATACTTGTCCCTTGTGTAAATGGCTGGAAATATATTTTCTGTTGTTTAGTAAAATATTTCCATTGACCTAAATGGTACTGAAGTAAATAATGAGCCTTTTAATGAGTTGGGGTTTTTTAAAGCATCTTATGATTATTATCTATTCTGTTGTTATTTGTGAGAGATATAGATGTCTTTTATGTCACAAAAAAAGCCATCCACATGAGTCTCAACCAGAGCAGAGTAGACCGGGAAAATCACTTCCTAACTCTATGGCATTTATTTACTCTTCCTTATTAAAGAAAAGCCTTCAGTCTCCCGCTATTATAAGTTCCTACTCTGTGCTAAGCTTTTGCAGAAACTATTCCTAAACATCTCCTGTGACTCATCTCCCTGATAACTGCTGTCTCTATGCCTCAACTTCCACTACGGAATCGTAACTCATTGGTCCCATGTCAGTAGATTCATGTACTTTTCATTGAATACATTTGGTTTACTGCCGGTGGTAGGGCATCACTTTTTAGCTACAGTTAATAGTGTAAGATGATTCAGCACTTTTTGACCAAAAAGTACCTGGAAGCATTTTGCATAAGTTTTCTTTAAAGTGTCCATCTGTACTTGAGTAGAGTACAGTCTCAAAGTACTTGACCTTAGCAGAGTCCCCTTTGTCAGACTTCCTGAATTCCCTCACCTGAATTCCTTGTGCTTTTAGCATTTTAGCATGTGCATGTGTACAGGAACCATGTAACTGTCATTAGTAGTCAATCCTGTCTTAGTGGTATAGAGTTCAAATCAGTGAATGCAAAAGCAAAAATAGAAATTACTGTGACTGGATGTCTTCTCTTGTAGAAAACTTATGACTTCCAAACATTGTTTCCCCAAACACATAAGAATTTAACAGAAAGTTCCTCTGGATTAAGTTTTTGTGCAAGGAAAAATAGGCTCTTAAATTTTCTTAGAAGATGTAAAGAAATTATTGCCATTCAGTTGCAGAGGTGTGTACTTTGCACACATACTTCAGAGTAGATGTGGCTGCTATTATCAACGTTCATTCAGTTTTTTTTTTTACTTCAGAGGATAGTAGAAAATGAGAAACTAAATGCCGAGAAAACATCAAAGCAGAAGGTGGATCTTCAGTCATTACCCACACGTGCCTACTTGGATCAGACAGTTGTACCTATCTTGCTACAGGGACTTGCTGTTCTTGCAAAAGAGAGGTAAGATGCTTCAGGGTTCCTTCTGTTCATAGGATAATGTAGGTCTCAAACTTGGGCAGTGCAGCACGTTTCAGGCCTTGCACACCACACATGGTTTTGCTCTTTGTAAGATCATCATTACAACGGGTTTATGAACCTATGAATTACTGTGATTGACCATGCAGGATGTGTTCCTCACTTAGATGTGTATGGCATGCTAAGAGTTATTTATTGAATTCATGATCTCCCAGTGAGGTGTGCTACTGCAAAAGTTTTGAAGCGAAAAATGGGAGAGGTTTTGTTATTAATTTTACCATGTAATTCACCATACAGAAGCAAGGTAAGAGGATGTTCTAGTTCTGAAGATTTTTGTAGTGTGGGATTATAAAGAGTTCTGCTTGACATTTGAAAGAAAGAAAGACAAATCAGGCATGACATGCATCTTTGTGAGAGATTAAAATACTTTCTAAAGGGTGAGGCTGACCCTGCACTATCAACACATTAAGAAGCAGACTGATAGTTTATCCTCGAAGTAAAGATTATGCTGTTGAGGTGCCCCAGCTCTCTTTATATCAGTCAGTGTAGAAAGGTATCCTTCAATAACAGCAAACAGGTGTTCATCTTAAGCAACCTGATTTCTAGCCTTTTGGTGTATCTTCACTAGTGGCAAATGGTACTGTGTGTAACCATCTCTCAAATTGAAATAATACAATCAAAAGCTGGTATAGATAACCATAACTGCATCATGGCACCTACAGCCAGAACAACCATCAACAATGTATGAACTTGAAAAGGAGTTGGGAATTCAAACTGCAGAGTACAAACAGCTAATTGGGCAAAATTAGGTACCTGGAAGATCCAGCCCATGTGCACACCTAAGGGATGTGCACATCTTCAGCTGACATCTGTGGGAGTTCTGCTGCAGACTCAGTGAAAAACACAGACCACGGTTAATACCCCACCCTTACACTCTGGATACTTGTGTGACAGGCAAACTCCCTTCCCTTTTTGTTTTTGTTTCCCTTTCCTTTTCCCTTCCCCTTTCCTTTCCATTTTCTTTATGGAAGGAGCTGTTATTTATGGGGACTCATCACAGGAGTGAAATTGGATCATTGATAGGAAGGGTTGTGGAACATACAGTTAAAAATCTGAACAGTATGAACCTGCCAGCTAAAATTGGCTGTTCAGCTGAGCATAATAAAGACTCAGGAGTACTCGAGAAAGCTGAACTATCAGCTCTGCTGTATAATCTATGGCTTAAAATTGAACAGAAAAGTAACTAGTGGATGCTAAGTTATTTTTCAAAGGAATATAGAAGTGTTCAGGGAACAGCCCAGTACATCTGATGATCATGCCAGGAATTCAGTAGAAATTACCATCCAGGATAGTGAGCATATGAATAAATGACATATTTGGGAGGAGGTCAACACAACTTTTGGCAGGTCTTTTGAGTGTCTTGGAGCTTATTGAAGGAGTAAGCAAGCATATGTAAAGAGGAATGCAGATGATGCAGTCTGTCTGTTTAAATTTCCGAAAAGTTTTTTGCATAGTTACTCACTAAGAGTTTTTAAAGAGAGTTAGTTGCTTTTGGGATTAAGGGAAATGCCTTTATAACTGATGGGCAGATATGAGATAGAGGGTAGAAGTAAATGTTGAATATTCATGGTGAAACGAGCTGAACATTAGAATCATGGAAAAGATCACTTACAACAGTTTGAAGAAGTGGCTGACAAAAATTGTTAATGAGACAGAGTTACACAATTGATTAGGGCATTTTGTGTTTCAGTTTCTTTTTGTTTTTTAAGTTGATCAATTGTAAATAATTGCACAGGGATCTCGTAAAACTGTGAAGACTGCCATGAAAAATTTAAACTGACAGAAAGGGACACTGAATCCAAATAAACATAAAATTGTGGACCTTAGAGGGTAGTTACAAACACTAGTGTCAAAATGTTAGATTCTGAACTGAAAATTACCCTTGTGGAAAAGTGTCTTTAAACTGTTAATATGTATATGTCAATGGACTGCTTTAATCAAAAATAAATTCTGAATGGTAGGACTTAGAAATTGAAGGGGTAAAACCAACTTAAAATTAAAGGGGTAAAAACCAAGCGTAATGTCACTATTTAAATTTGTAATGTTCTTGTATTTTTAATATTATGTGTAATGCCAATTCCCCTGAATTCTGGTAGAATGTGAAAAAGTGAGATTGACAAGGTGGTCAGAAGTACGGAGTGGTATCTATACAGAGTGACTGAATAGGTGATGTCTAGAAAAGAGGCTTCGGTGGAAGCACTTATTAGGAACCTATTAAATCACAACAGCACAGAGATGATGGATTGGGATGGACTGTTTATTATCTCTTCCAATACAGTAATCAAATTAAACGAAGCAGGTAGCAAATTTATAATGAACAAAAGGAGCTGATCCTTCACAGGTCACATAATTAAGCTATTTTTTTTTTCTGCTTTCAGTTGAGGACATTAACATTTTATTTGTGCTCAAGAGGCAGCTGGTCAAAGCTGTAGAGGAATCCACCCAGGACTATTGTGGGTGCTAGCTCAGAAATTGGTACATGCTTGGAAGCCAAAAGGACGGTCCAGAGAAGTATCTCTGTGTATTTTTTTCTGGTTTTTATGCGCTTTTTAGGCACATTTGCTCACTGCCAGACCTTTGGTTTGACCTAGTGTGGAATAAGTAAGTTAGTCATCTGTTCTGTGGACAGAATCCATATTAGCAAGATTCATGTGGTGTAGCTGGAGGATTTTTTTTAAAAAAACCTACAGACTTAAGGCCAGTGATCAGAAATGTTTACTATTGAATACTTGCAAGTTACGGCACTTCTCAAACTTGAATATTTGTTGTGTTCATTTCAGTTGCCAGAAACCATGAGAACAACTCTCAATACACAAAGCTATACAATAACCACTTGAAAAAATGAAGCAAAATAGCAGAGATTCACTTCTACTTTATATAACCTGAGTTAGAGAAATAGGCAAACACATGTCATATCCAATGATACACGTGGAGTATTTCTGTTTGCAGGCTGTGCCCTGGTTTTAGGTATGTAACTGTTCTAGCAATTTAGCAACATTGAACCAACAGTGATTAAGACCCTTTTAAAAGCTTTCTCATCAGACATAAATAGAAATTTACAGAGTCAGTCTAGGTAGCTGGTCATCCCTAAGTCAATGCTTATGTTGCTTTTAAGGGAAGATGATTGGTTCTTCAGCTACCTAATTTCATATAACAAAAAATAATTGGTTTTGATTTACTTTTTTTCTTTGCAGACCACCAAATCCCATTGAATTTCTAGCAGCATATCTTTTAAAAAACAAGTCACAATTTGAGGACCGAAATTAACTTCCTAAAAATGAGGACAGTTTGGCTGCTAGACTGAAATGCTCATTTGCCGCCATTTGTTTTCTGCTGTAAAAATCCTTTGGCCACATTGTTGTCTTTCTTAACTGCACAGTTTGCTTTATCTTCTGAGTTTATTTAATAAAGAATACTTTACATTTAATTGTTCTCTTGTTTTAAACCAGCTATTAAGAGACTTTCAAAATAAAGTACTGAAATTGCACTACTTGATGAATGAATAATTCAATGGGGCTACATCCTCTGAATGCATGAAATAAAGGGGAACAAATTATTAGAGGAATCACATGCTGATAATTTATAGAACTTAATTCAGTTTTATATAGCACCCTCCACTGCAACATGCCTAAACAGAAAGCAAACAAATGCAGAACAATTAGAATTTATTTATTAAGTAGAGAGAAGTTGCTTCAGAACACCAGGAAATGGGTTTATTTAAAACAAACAAACAAACAGCTGAACAGATCACCTCCAGTGTCCAGTGTTTCACATGGGTACATTAATGAGGTGTGCTGTTCAGCGTTTGTCAGTGATCTCCTGTGACTGGTGTGCTGGATTCAGCTGAAACACAGAATGAATTCGGAAGTGATGTATAAGGGTTCTGTATTCAGTTCTCTGTACTGCTACCCTTAGTTGGAATGTTCTTCTCTGTCAGAGATAGAATCATCAGGTTGGAGTGGATCCATAAGGATTATCAAGTCCAACTCCTTGCCCCTCACAGGACTACCTGAATCTAAGCCATATGACCAAGAGCAGCACCCAGATGCTCCTTCCTGGAATTCTCACAGGCTTGGTAACATGACCACTTCTTTGGGAAGCTTGTTCAGTGACCAACCACCCTTTTGGTGAAGTAGTTTTCTGATGTCCAAGATAATCCAAATCTCCACAGTAAAATAACAAGTACTCTGATTTCCGCGCCCCCCCCCCATAGGGTTTACTAGCACGTCTTTTTTTTTGTTTTCCCCATGCTTAACATGTTTTTTTGACCCCTTGTTTATTTCTTTTGTAATCTCAGTAGAGGTAAAGGCCACAAACCTCTGGCTGCAATATAAGAAGTTGCAACAGAAGACAAGATCAGAAGAAAAATAATTAAGATAGAAAACGATATGTTGTGAAATGATAGTACAAAAGCTCTGAAACTATGAATATTGGGGACTCACTATGTATTGGCAATGGATGCAGGGACTAGACACAGTCCTCAAATTCCCATTTTTGTTTTCTGATACTTGTAATAAGGAGCATAGTCAATGTTCACTTGATACTTGAATCCAGATTATGCATGGCCTCATTTCTTACAGACTGGGAGAATAACCGGAATTTATGTGACAGTCACAGAAATAGTAAACGTGGCCTGCAAGAGTTGCTAAATTAATCAAAATCCTAAATTCTTATTTAAAAACCCTACTTTAATACTGCCGTCTTACCTTCCCATCTCCATTCTGTGTTTCTTAGCTAGTTGCTTTAACATAGCAAGCAGTTAAAACCTTTAAATTAAATTCTCTCCTGAAAGGATTGGGTTTTTTTCCATGTGATATGAAAAGGCTGCATATTTTTTGGTAATTATGCATAAATTCACAAAGATACTTGGATCTTTCATTTGACTTGTTCTTTTAATAAGTTAAAGATACACACTGTATTTGCTGTATATTAAGTGTCCCACTGCACAAATAGTATTTTCCCTTAGTTTGCTGTCATTTAGTTTACTTTCCTATGGTAATCTGAAGACTTTTTTTTTAAACATTAATAACTTAAGATACGTGGGTGTAAGAGTAGCCAGAAGACAGATCCTTCCGAGGAAAAAAAATTAGCTGTCCAATTTTCTACAAACTTGCAGGGACTGAGGTCTTGCTTGTAAGAGTGGGGAACAAAAACTGAAAGAAGCGTGCAAACCCAAAATCAAGCCTAAAAGCTGTCTTTTGGAAAATGTACCAAAATTCTGAAGATTACTAATTCTGTTGCATTGTGGTGAACACAGTCTCCATCAAACACCGACACTAAAAAGATACTGGAAGGATTTTAACAACAGTGTTTTGACTTTCTGGAATGAGTAATAACATTTAAGTGAAGAGAAGGAGACACCATAAATCTTGGTACTGCTATTTTTATTGCTAAAATGCCATTCCAACGTTTCATAAGTAACAACTTTGCAAGACTGTAAGAACTGTTAAATGCAAGGGGAATCTATGCTGCTCCCCAGCTTCTGTGTTGAGAATTTGTGCAAGACCATACAGAAATAAGCAGTTTCACCATTCATCTTCCCCAGACAGAGTAATTTTCTTAGATCGTTGTACCTGAATTCAGAATACAATCAGATTTCTTACTTCACAGTAACACCTGTCAAGCAGCAGCACAAAACTTGAAACACTGGCTTTCTGCACAGCTCTTGCATCAACCTGGAATCTCAAAGCATCAGACCCAGTCCTAAGGGAAGCTGTCCCTGCCAGCAGCATGCCATCTACTCAGCTGCCGGTGTCACTGGTAATGTGGTGTCATCTGCTGCTGTTTTCCCATCTAGGCTGGAGATTTAATTCAAGAGAATGAAGAAGCCATGTTCACACAATGATGATGTTAGAAGATTTCCTACAGCAGCTTTTCTGGGCAGTCTCTTTTGAGAAATAAATTGAAATGTGACTAGCAGCAGTGAACTCACCAGCTCTAAGAATGAAATCTTAGTGATTCCTGCAAAGGTATAACAAGTCAGCAAGACAAGCACAACCATTTTCCTTTACTTGTTAAATTGGTGTCACCAGTTGAGATCTTCTGCATAGAAGATACTCTGTAACAGGAATAAGGACCAAATTACTACCTGAATTACCCAGTTCTCAGTTATAAAAGTAATGATAAAGTCCAAATTTTCAAAGCATTTACTTGTTTTAAACTCTCTTCACTACAAAACAATGAAAATTCTGTGAAGAGACTTGACAGATGCTTGCTATCCCAATTTAATGTAGAAAGAAAGTGGTACTGCTTTTCCATAGGAAATAACAGTTCTGAAAGCTTCCAGATAAATTTTATTTAATTTTGAAGGACAAATATATTTAGAGTAAAAGCTTGAAGAAATACTTGAAAACGGCAACTTCAGATGTATGACAGGCCACTGCTAAGTAGCTAAAAGCCACTATCTCTTGGGTTTTTTAAATTATTTTCTTAGTGTTCACTACCCCAGGTAACTGAGTCAGTATATGCTCCAAATAGCTGTAAAATTGAGTAGAAAATAAAATGGAATACCTAGTTGACAACATGCCTTTCAAGATGACTATTTTAGATCACCAATATCCAGAAGTTACTATTCAGTAACTGTGAAAGAATTATATATGAGTCATATGCAGTATTTTGAAGTGTGCCTTTTTAACTGCTTCCACCGAGAACATTGTCTTTTACCTGGAAGGGAACAATGACAGAAGAAAGGATTTACTACTAAGAGCAGTTCTGATCAAAGGATTCTACATCCTTGTATTCTGAGGCCTGTTACCAGCTAAAATTACAGTTTGACTTGCCAAATCTTTTTTTTTTTTTTGGGTCCTCTGATTTATCAAGGACTTTCTGCAAAATCAGTCCATGTCTTTGAGCAATCCATTTTACTTTTTGAAGCACCGTCACCATTGTAAATGCAGTCTGATCAAAAGAACTTCTCTCTCCCCATCAGACTTCCTAGAAATAAAATAGCTGCTTTCAAACAAATGAAAAATTTGAAAAAATCTAAAAGATACAAGCAGTTGAAACCCGTAGGCTGGAAAGGAAACATGAGAAGAATTCCTATGCCTACCATGCTTCATAGAGTGGAGGTTTTGATATATTCTTATCATTGTACTAATTACATAACCAATTATTCTTAGCCAAGCCTTAGCTTGTGTTCCCTATTCCATTTCATAGTCAGGATTCATTTTAAAAGTGACTACATAGCCTAGATCACAGAAATACAGAATGCCAGCTGTTACAGAAAGAGGCATTTTACCATGATGAAAAGTCTATCAGCACCGTTCCTGCCAATGTTCCCATTCAAATAGTTTTAAGCAAGGACTTCGAATGTAAATATGCCATGAATAATTATGGGGCAGTTTACATCAGTGCTAGTGCAACACTGGCTAGGAATGTGTCATATTCCTATTCCAAATGGGCTTTTAGCTCCCTTCCCAAAGTTTGCTTTGCAATTGTGTGTAACAGACCCATTTTCCAAGAGGAGCCAAAATTGATAAAAGACTGCTGGGTGGTTGAAAAGTATTTACAAGACGGATAATTATCCACTGATACTATCTCAGATGCTCTTGCGTTACACAGGAAGTGGAGATATTTCCCTTTTGAGGACTGTGAAGCTGTGGGTGAGGCGGGGGTGTCTGCTTGTAACAGTAGAAGGAAGGACTGGTGTGAACAGCAGGTTCCTCAGATGCAGAACAAGAATTTGTAAATAGAAACACCTAAAGTAGCAGTGAACCGCTTTGTGAAAAGGGAGGGGACAGGAAGCAGGCATTGTGAAAAACACCCTAGGAAAGAACCACGTGCAAGAGGACAATCAGAGCAAAAACCAAGAAAGCAACAGACCTTGAAAACTGGGCCAGCTGAAAATGTCCCATCCCAGCTGGTCACAGGGTGTTATTCACAGAAAACCCTGCATGCTAAGGACACTTTTGCCAGTGCCTTCATGCTTTTCTTCTGGGTAAGGGACAAACTGCCAACAGACACAGGTGCAGTACAAGTCTGTGCTTTAAGGGTATGCAGACTTGGGGGATTGTCCATGTATTGTGTCAGCTTTCTCCTGCATATTGGAGAAAAATGACTGGAATAACAGCTCTGAACTGTTAAATGCTCCTGTTACTGCTCCCCATACAAACAGTGCTTGGAAGAATTGTAGATGAAGCAGGAGCATCTCCCAACCTAACCCATGCTTCACAGCATTCCACTGAAAGATCAGCCTAGTTTCTCAGTCTGTGTCCTGAGCACCAGGAAGCCCAGCACTGCCACTGGTGGGATCTTGCCCTGTGGGAAGAGACCCACAAGGATCATCAAGTCCAACTCCTGGCCCTGCACAGGACATCCCAAGACTCACACCATGTGCCTGAGAGCGTTTTCCAAACACTTCTTGAAGAGGTGACTGCTTTTCTGTTTCTGCCTCTTCCATTTACACGCGGTACTGAGGGAGCACATCACTGGCCCTTACACAAACAGTTCATGATCAGGAGAGGATAGTTAAAAGTTTAACAACAGGAACCCACAAATCACTTAACACTGCTCAATGGTATTATGTCCACCTCTGATATGATACAAATTAAAATCCTACTGTCACCCTTACCAGTGGAAATGGCAGAAATCCCTTTTGTAGTGTTACTGCTGACAAGCTTTGTCAAGAGCAAGCAAAAACTGAGGACGGTCTCCAGCTTCCACAGGCTCTGGATTGACAGTGCTAATTGAGAACAGAGAAGGGCAGAGATTCACCTGGCTGTCACAGTGTTTGTGGCATATACTACAATTTAAGGATTAGCAAAAAGAAAGCCTGTGCTTTCTGCGACCTGCTTAAACTGAGCTGTTGTGTTCCTCTGCACCTACATGGATGCCGTGTTCATGTTACAACCAGTAAAACCTTCATCCTAATCTGAACCTAGTCTAGGAGAGATAAAAACTACACACACAGAAAGAAAGGTTAATGAGGAAAGCAAGAAGGAGAAGGAAGCTTAAAAAAGAAGCACAAGGAGAAAAGGAATCCAGCCTGTTATACAGCAACAAAAAGAAGAAATAATATTTAAGAAATTTTAAAAGGCAAGCTGAAGAGGAAAAAAACACTACTAAAGAAAGGTAGTACACACAGAAGAAAATACTTACAAAATGTTTTTACTTACTAAACCATCTGGATTACCGCTCAGAAGTTCTTATATTTTAATTTCATTGAAAGAGAAATGCTTAGAGAAAATGAAAGCTGTTCTTCTAAATGATAGAAAATAATACCAGATAACTAAAAATTATTCCTCTAAAATGTTCCTCCTGGCAGCCTCCTCTAACTTTTGGTGATGGACTGTGGGACAATGGTGTATCAATAACTTGAATATACCCTGATGTGACCCATTTTTAAAGTATATAATCACAACATTTTTTTTTTCTCCGTGCAGTAGAATTTATCCTCTGCTGCATTTAGTTAACTTTACTGAAGGATTAGTTTATTGAAGGATCACTTCAGGAACTACTCTTACTACTGAAGTTTGTGTAGACTATTTGAGAGGTATAAATGGGTATCACAACTACCAATATAGTTTTATGTTAAAGCAGTCAGGTAGGGTGGTTCTTCCAGTCTAGGCAGCAGTTATAATCTGCATTAACCTTTTTCAAGACACTGTAAAATAACAATAGAATATTGAAAAGGATATGTAGAGCAGTGAAGGCTTCATAAAACATTAGACATTTGCTGGGATTATTGGGCCTTGTTTCCTCATGACCACCTATTAGAAATACTAATTGAGGACCCCAGTCCTTACTGCCCCTCAGCTGCATTGGTAGGCCAGTGTATGGGTGCAGAGGAAGATCCTCACTGATAAGAAGGAGACCAGCCATGTCCGCAGCATCTCCAAGATGGAGAGCTTTTTGATCTCCAAGACATACTGCCAGTAATGCCTTTGTTCCCCGCTTCCTTTGTTTTACTGAAAAACATAAACTCCAAAACAAAACCAGGCAAACAAAACCAAAACAACCCCCCAAAGCTCTGTATTTTGCACGCATTTATAACGGCCTGGAGGACTTCTCGAAGAATTAGATGACAAAAGGGGAGGACGAGAATGTGTTTCCTGACCTGGCCACACGTGCTCCACCTCACAAAGCCCCAGCCTGCCTTTAAGACCTTACTGGCTGCAGCCCCTCATCTCTCCTGTTGTGGTTTCCTCTCCGCTGGTTGCATCTCTCACGTCAGCGGCTGAAATTGCTTTTTCCCTTCCCCCTTTTGTACCGGCCATATTCCCCTTTCCAGTTCTGCCTCGTTAGCTATTTAGAGCCACGCTTGATGTCTCCTTGGCAGCAGTCCATTCACCCAGATAATAAAAAAAATTAAATAAAAATTAAAGGGGTGGGGAAGTATTAAGCTGAGAAGAACCGGAGACTTCCATACAGCTGTACTCCCACGGCCCTCGCCCCGTGCCACGGTGCCATGGGCGTCACGGCACGGGCAGGGAGGCGTAGGAAAGGATCCTAGTTCGGAAACACGAAGCCCCAGCGCAGCAAAATCCCTGTTCCCAAACATGCCTTTGGGAAACGGTGCTCCGTCCCTCGAGTCCTCAGCATCCCAACTGCCCCCACCGCCCGTGCCGGGCACGGGGAAGCCGCGGAGGCAGCGGATAACGGGGAGCTCCCGGCGGGTCACCCCGGGGGTCTGCCCGGCCCCCCCGCCCCGCTCCCCTCGGCTGACCCGCGCCCGGAATCTGCCCCGCCACCACGGAGACACGGCCTGGCCAATCAGCGCGCACGGCACCCATCGCCACGGCAACGCGCTGGCCAATCCGAGGCGGGCTACCCCGCCTGGCCCCGCCCTCTACCCCCCTCCCCTCGGGGCGGTGCCGCACTTGTCAAAGTCGGTGGGCGAGGCCGGCGGAGGGCGAGCGACCAATCACGGCGAGGCTTTTGCTTTGGTGCCCA